>JXXB01040662.1:0-12315 GCA_000956275.1 Anopheles koliensis | reverse complement strand
AGCTTCCAACCAGCCAGCCAGCCAGCCAGCCAGTATGTTGTATCGCCGAAGAGTTTACACTCGCTAAAATGGGCGTAGCAAGAAGGATGTATCGCGTGCTTCCCTGCGTCGTTAAGCTCCGCCTTCCCGAAGCAAAAAGGATGCGTGACGGCAAGGATGATGATCGAGGACGAAACGGAATGCGTGCGAGCGAGCGAGAGAGATGGAGAGCGATGAGATGACGAGATTTTCCATTGCATCCAGGACGAGCGCATGCTCGTAGTTGGATGTCGTTCGTCGCGGGAAGAGGGTGACAGCATTTTGTGCGGATGATGATGGCCGTCATCTCTTTGTCGTTTTACTCTCCGGTGGTACCGAGATCTTCTCTGCTGGGATGGAAAACACTAGCTTTCACGCACCGTAGCACCTGACCCGCCGGGTACTTACAAAAGCAATCACTGCCGTAGAGACGACAAGACAGGGAGAGTTCGGCACCGCGTGAAGGTATTTTAGAGATATTCCATCTTCGATTGTTTCACCGACAATTATGTCATATCTTGCCACCGAGCACCGGGAAAGGAGCCGCTGAACTGCAGACGCAACATGCACTTGTTTGCTGAAGTTTGCAAGCCAACGCTCGGTAGGTAAAGAAACGCGGGTATGTTATCATACGAACCGCAAACGAACGCAGGCGTTTCGCCGTACAGAAATCACACAACACTTGCCTCCGTCGGGAAAGCACCGAACGGGGTGTTTGGTACAGTAGTAGCCAGCGGCCAGATGCACCGAGCTACATGCGCGCGTTTGTTGTCAGTGTCGTGTCTGTTATTTTTCGTTTCGGCTTGGTCGTTGTTCTATGCTGCCCCGTAGCAAGAACGTACACGTTTCACATTAACAGTGGAATGCAATTATTAACCTCATGTTTTCCCGCAAGATGTAAGGAGTTTGTAAGTCCCCTATCCATGGTGCTTGTGAAATGTGGCAAGCACGAGTACTAACCTGCTGGAAACCTGCATAAAGTTTGAGGATTTTTGAGAAGCGTTTTAGCGTTTGAATTTGCTACGCTCTTCACCTGCATGCTTTGTGTTGCTACGGAGGGCGATTCCAAATAAATGGTCTAATATTAACTAATTCGGTATGCGCACAGCATGAAAAGTGGTTTAATATATTTTGAAAACGTTGCGAATTCACTTTGAATAGTTTGAACGCACAAGGAAGTTGGTAAGTGGTACTCCGGTCAACGGGATCAACATTTTCATCACGGTAAACAATAAACCATTCCCCTGGGAAATTCGTTTGAAAATGTCTGGTGCATTTTTCATTTCATTCTTATTATAGAAGAAATTTAAGCACATTTCAGCAAAGAGATAATGTTGATATTTCTTCATTATTATTCAAAATCAGCGAATTTCATCGAGCACACACATTACTACCACAGCTAAAATGTGACTAATATATTACATTTACTACGCACAAACGTCCCCTCTATTGATAAAAATATAGACACGGTCAAAGATTTTTTTTGCAGTAAAAATGTGATCAGAAAGATAAGCTAGACAATGCACTGTGAACCGACTCAGGTGTAAGGTTGATCATTCATACGATTCGGAAGCGTTCGTTTAGTGATAGAAAATTCCGTCCCCGAAACGCGCCACACCATCAGCAATATCGATCTGAGCGATCTGATGCAAAGAATCTTCCGCTGCGTCGCCTCTGCCGCTTTAAATTGATGTGATAAAAATCATCATCACAACAAACGGCAGCATCCGAAAGCATCCGATCGATGAAAGATATCGATCCCTTTGGCGGTGGGAAGCAGTTCACCTGTTGCGCACATTTGTTCATTCAATAGCGTCACTAGGGGGTGGGAGGGTTAAAAGTGAATATTGAAAAATTGCCCCCATGCCGAAGATGTCACTCCTCTGGGTAGGTATAACAGAATTTAAACTTAGATTTGGACCGAGAACATGAACCCAGAGATGGCTATCGCGTTTGCTCACGCAAAATGGAAAGCAAAATTTAACAAGACTTTTACTACCACCAACATGTGTTTCCACACATCCGGCGCACACGAACCGATATGGACATCGTGTTCGCAAACCATCAGAACATTTGACTGGAGCGTCCGCTCGATACAAACCACCTGAACGACGCCGTATCAATTACCCGTAGGATGCACGTGCGAGCATAAAGCAGCGACCTCTCGAGTGGCACGTGTTACGCAACGTCGTCGTCGTCGTCGTCGGCGGCGGCGTCTGTGTCCTGCTGCCAAGCCGTTCTAATCGCACAGGTGCCGACCGAAACATTTCCACCCACCGAAACGGGCGAGCACCCAGCAATTATGCACCCTTCGCGTACGGCTTCGGTAGGTGTATGTTTATTATTTTTATCTATTTATTTGTATCCATTCGCAGTGGAAACACAACCCCTTTTTCACTATCCCTCCCCTCCGCGGTTGTAGGTAGCAAACGAAACTACCTCTTACCCGCTGCGTAATCCTAATTAATTGATGCGCAAACGTTGCCCAACAGCTTCCCTCGGCCAACATATGCTACGTGCTGGTGGTACACCTTCCTCCCGTTTACATTTCACCATCCACAAAATCCGCAAACGAGAAATGGTGAAGGTCCGACAACCGACAAAAACATCGGCGGTACAATCAATTCAACAGCACCAGTCAAGAGTGATCCCGCACGCATAGGTACAATATAATTTTCGAGTTGTTAATCCTGCTATTATTGAGTGCACGCAACAGCAGCAGCAGCAAAAAAGTGACGACGAGTTGTCGCTCACTCATGGGGCGCTTTTCGCTCTTCGCCGCGCTAGACCTATCATCCTTTCAGGAGATGGGAACGGGTACGGTTCGGTTTTTATCTCCTGCTGCTGCGTGCTGCGTGGTTCTGTGTCCAGCAGCGCATCGACCGATCCGCTCGAAGGGACTTCACCCGGCGATCCTTCGTGTGCGCCGCGCGGAGGGATAATTCTTCCAATCAAGACTAATTATTTCAGGATTACATTCGCTTCACTACACCTCGATGCAGTTTGCTGTTCGTCCCGTATGAGGTGCGTAGATCTCTTGAATAGCGAGAGAAAGAGAGAATATGAGAGAAACCTCTTCCGTTGAGCTACTTCCAACGAATGCAATTTCCCCCTTTCGCCGCTTTAACATTCTATTACTGTTTTGATTGAAACTGATGTATCTGATATCGCGGATGATTTTTTCCCTGTTAACCGGTGGCCGATGCAGAAGCAAACGTAAATGAGACTGAAGAACCGATATGAAGATATCAACACATACATCTAGCATGTTAGTGCACGATAGAATCAAAATTTAAACGTTTTTTTTTCTGTTTTTTGTGAGGTTTGATTCTGAATTATAATTACTGTAAACAACGAAAAAATATTTTCGTTGTTTTAAATACTGTTTCCAACGAAGTGAATGTAAAAGACGAAAATAAATAATATGTTGGCATTACCTTTAACGTTCGTTATTCCATGCATTAATGGTAACTTTAGGAAAACTAATTTCAACCTTGTTGAAATCACTTCTACGTGAAAGCGTCAAAGTAGAAATGTATCACTCGTGGGTAAAATTTAGTATTTTTGCGTTATCAAATCGCATAAACGTACTATTACATTTTGTAAAACAGAAGAGTCACTCAAATAAGAATTGACAATCGAATTCGTCTGGTTTCGCTGGCACCAGGAAGCAGTCGAGATATACGAGATCAGCATTCGATAATTCCGACAAAAACTAATTTCCACAGCGCGCTATCCCCTTCTGCGGAGGATTCATCACTGCACGCTTATTATGAACCACCAAGACCGCAAACCGGCAAAAACTTCCCGTGCGCGGTGAAAGTTTTACACCCACTCGTCCAATAAGTTTAGATGAAGAAGATAAAACTTTACATTTTCAGTTCTATTTAGTGGTGTAAGGAACTGTGTAGTTAAGAGTTTTAATTAGTTCGAGTTCTTCGCGCGGCGCTAGCTATCGCCACAATGGATCTGTGCTATCCTAGTATATTTAATGAAAGGTGGGTGCTTTCTCCGAAGCGATGGTCCGATTGCCATCCGCGAAAACACATCCTCTTGGGTGCGTACGTTACGATCATCGATGCGTGTGAGTCGTTCGGTTTTGACAAATCGGTCCGTAAGCACGCGAGTGAGTCGGCGAGTGTCTTTGTCGCGCGGACAGATGAAAAGTTTTCCTCGCGAGGAAAACTGGATGTATTCAAGGCGCTGGTAAAGTAAGAGCCACCTATCCAGTGGGACGACAACGATAGGGGAAGGTGAAACCGTATCAATTTCACCCCAATTACCACACCCGCTAGGCGAACCGGTGCGGCCACCTTCGATAATCAGCCATGCGTCGAGCTTAGCTTGGCTGAAGTCCCAAAAACAGCCGCTGGTGCAGACGGACGAGCTGCTACCGATGATGATATTAGGCAGGGGGTGACCACCAGCAGCTAGAACCTACTAACCACCACCATCAGCAACAGCAGCAAGGGGAAATGACTGTTAATTTGTGAACCCATACATTCTTCTACGCATCCCTCCCGCGACGGCTTCCCCTGCCTTCCTACCGCATGTATTGCCTGCTTGACGAGATAATGAGTGCTGAAGAGAGCAGAAGGTAGAGGATTACGCCCGCTACCCACCCACCGCCCCGGTGCGCGAGGCTAAAAGTGATACATTTAATTGTGCCAATGCGGCTTTTCCTGCTAAACGCTTGCCGGTCCTGGCTTGGCCTGGCGTCTCAACGCGCTAGAGTACGGGTCGGTTTCGCAGTTGCAGAAAGCGTGTCTGATTACACGTGTTTTGACGGGTTTGACAAGTTTGGCTCGGTAGAGAAGTGGAAAACGATAGCCGTCCACGCGGATGACGATATCGTGCTATTATAAAAAAGGATACGTTTAATTAAGCTGCCCCCGTGCGCAATGGTACAGTGTGAGAAGATGTCTAGATAACGACAGTGCGGAATGGCAACCGGAAGGGAGAGGTGAAATGAAATCGAGATAATAATAGATCAAAAGATGAGTTGTTTATCAACACTGATTTGGCATGGATGGGAAAGTGGGGTTTGCTTTGCGGGAGATATCATCAATAGCAAGCGCGCGCGCGCCTTAGGGTTCAGTTCACGACAAAGCAGCCCGATACTTTTGCACCGATACTTTTCTGAATTGAAGAAGCCAACGTAGGTCAAACAGCATAATATTATTCCAAACACAGAAGGCCCATCGTGCGAACAGCAGGGATAAAATAAAAAAGAAAGGTTACACGATGAGAAGCAATGACACGTTAATGGGGCAATGACTTTGGGCAAGAAAAAAAAACAATTGCAACACAAATTTGCGAGTGATTCAATCTTATAAAAAAATGGCAAAATACGTTATTACAAATTATCATTGAGCCAAATTGGATCACTGAAGCAAACCATATAATGGCATTTTTCCCACCCGGAACCCTCCCTCGATTTTCCCCGTCAGTGCGCCTTGCAAACCCACGCACTCACACCGATTGGAGGTCTTGTTTATCAATTCTGTGTTCAATTTTCCGCGCTACACGACACGCAGTAGCGGATGCGAGTGCCATACGCGTTCTGGGAACGATTTACGCACCGATGCTGCCAGAATCCATCACGTGTATCCACCAACATCCACTTACAGAAGCATACTCTTGTTGTGCGCATCTCCCACCCCTGCCCTATGCCCTATTGGGAGCTGTAGTCAACTGTGGTGGACGAAGAGCTGCCGATGCCGATCAATGCTCTTTGAATCCGAGAACGCAAATAAGCCTCGATCATGTAGCGTGTCCGTAAGCGGCGCACATTCAACACGTGTCGTCACGCTGAGTGGCAATTGACGAAAAGAAATGTTTGCCGAACGTTGAATTTTCGACAGTCTCCCCAGATTTGGAGTCTTGTTGCTCCTTCTTCTAGGTCACTGACCTGATGAAGAAGAAAGCATTCAACTGTGGCCGTTCTGTATCCACTCGAATCAAATCAATTTGCAGGGATGTGATATTGGTGATGCGTGGTTTAGCATATTTTCTTTGTCCCATATGCGATACAATAAAGGATACGTTAAGTCTTGGCGACGGCTTGATGTAACGGAGGATCCCAGCCGTCCCAGCACGAATGATATGGACATTAGATGTGACAAAACAAATAATTCGAAATTTATTGAACGAGTCTTTCGTTCGCAGTACAACTACACTGACCACACGCACGATTTATTAGATATCATTTAATATTAATATGAGAAGTTGGGTGAAATGTTAACATGTGGGAGGAATAAAAAAATTCTAACCCTCAATACTATTTGTAAGAGGAGGTTACCCTGCATATGACTAATATAAAAGAAGATATAATTTACACGACTTATGAAAAGTACATAGCACAAATATCGCAAAGTATCTCCACTGGTACAAGTGTATTTAAACATATATGCAAACAAATCATAAACAGTTAAATAATCATATTTTATGCTTGCAAACATTACGATCGTTGCTCCTGCAGCAAACTAAACTTACGCTAGGAACATTACAGCTCCGTACCGAAAAGGATGATTACGTTGCCGAAAAAACGCCACATCTACGAAAACTAATACATGACGGGATAAGTTGAGACAAGCAGGGGTAGGAACATAGGTACCAAACACATAATTCCATACGACTATTGGTTCAAAAAGGCTGCGTCGGTAAGATATGTTACAAAGAATACTTTTGATGCAAACTGTAAGCAATTAACTATCATCAAAAAGAAGAACCTTAAAATAATGTTATATCTTAGTACTTCTGGTTTAGTTATCACATAGAGAGTATAACTTTTTGTTTACATTTTGAATCATTCATGTGTATATAATTTTTATCCGACAATGTGACAGCTTATTCACGAGAGATATAGTATCGGATTGTAGTGAATAAAAAAACACTCACCAGTTACTGCTATGTACTGTGGTGTCCCGCTCGTTGGGCTTTGACTTTGAACGACCGCAACCTGGGTCGCTACCTGCGCTGTCTCGTCACCCGTCGCTTCCGATGAATTACCGCTTTCGGTATTTTCGTTAACGGTTGCACCACCTTCCAGCAGCTTCTCGTTTTCCACCTTCAATTCGACACTGTCACTTTCATCGGTATAGGGTACGATGTCGACGGTGCCGTTCGGGTTTATCACAATGTGTTTCTAAAAATAAAAACAAATAAAATGCACTTGTTCTTGTTAGTGCGTTACACCTTATTGCGAACTGGAATAGAGCATCCTACCTTATGTATGATTTGCTGCAGAGACAACCCATTCGCACCGCTCAACAGGTTCATAATATTGGCGTTGTTCGCCAGCAGCGTTGTCGACATGAGCGGCCCTTTGGCGCTGCCATTCTTCAACGCCCCGGCAGCGACGGTGATCGTAGGCAGGGTGGTGGTAGTCTGTGGCGCGTTGCTCGATCTTGACGCCATGACGGTGGTTGCCACTTCAGCCACTTCTACCGAATCCGATGGATCGCTAGGGGCGGGAGACTCATTGCCGCCAGCAGTAGCAGCATCAACGTTAGTCGTGACAACCGTCTTTGGTAAGGTGATGTTTTCGTCACCCGTTTCAACGGTCACCGGAACTGCAGCGCTGGTGCCACCGGTGGCAGTAGCGGGAATTACGGTGATAAAGTTTCTCTGCATCGCTAGACGTGTCGCCATGCTCTCTAGTAGTGATAGACGCGCTTCCTGCTAACCATAAATAGTACTCTCTGACACGAAACGCAAGTGCTTAAATAGTGTATCTATCTTCCCTGTAAAGTGTTTGCGGTTGGGTACGGGCACGTACGCTATTTTTTTCTATGACATGCGACAAAATAAAGCGTTTCGTTGGCGTGGTCAAACGGGATTAAGCGTTGATATGAAATGTTGATCAGAATGATTGGGCGGCACAGTTATCACTGGAGTTAAAAGTGGTACAGATGTGCAACATGGAGCGTATTTTAGACTGCGTAGCGTTGAACGATCCGCTTCACCAGGTTTGGTTCGAGAGTTGTTTGTTTTAAAGAGTGTTGGGTCTGACGCTCGAAGAAATCGGCTCTCGCTTTACCGGATTAGAAACAGTACGATCTGTGGGAGAAAAAGAGAATCACAAATTGTAAAATAGTTTCGATCGATAGTATCTTTAAATTCAAATAGAATTTCCGTTCTACTAAATGGTCCGTCCAGACGGTGAAGTTACAAACATGAGTCAGGTGCGCCACCTATAGGAGGCTTTGAGAACTGTATTTGCCTACTTCGTGAAATCAAACGCAACACACACCGTGTTTCTTTGTTCGTAAATTAAAACCAAGATTTTCATTGAATTTATAAGACAGTAAAAAAATGTTATTTGCCAAAAAATGACTTCTCCTACTCGGCCAACACCACTGAATGAAATAAACGGTTCTATTTGTACCAAACGCACATGTTACTGGAATACATGGAATGAATGCAAGCGTGAAATTGTTAATTAATCGTTCTCAAAATATATTCCACACACAACTCACTAACCGGAACTAGTCTTTAGGAGATATTCATTTGATCTGGGACAATTTCACGAGCAAACACATCGTCCGAAGTTAAATCCAAAAACAAGTACACTGCGGAGGGACACCATTTAAATCGTCCTGGGAATCACACCTTACGCCTACTTGCCTATCGCAGCAACAATTGTTCCTTGAATTGGGGATCAGAATTCCTGCGATTCTTGCGATTGTTGGTAAGCGCACACAATTAGCGAAAAACAAAAACACCAAACGCCGGTCATTCCCGTCGTTAAGAAACAGAAATGGATGCACCAAGCACACGACGGCTACTGACGCCTACTGATCAAACGTGGGCTACTAAGGACTGCAACACTGCTGCTAGGACACCGGCTGCAAGTGATGGCGGTGTAGCAACGCTAACGGACGTTTGTTGGCAGCAGCCAAACAGGGAAGAAGCGAGTGGGGAGAATGCAAAAGGGAAAAAACGCACCGACGACTGTCGAATAAAATCGTATCGATCAAACAGACTCGGTCGGGTCCATCCGTTAACGTTTTCGTTGGTGGCGCTTCGGTGGTACCTCCCACGGTAAGTCACGCGGGCATAGCTGCAACGCGTTACCTCTAGCAGCCAAGCGGAAGAAAGGATACGTGGTGCTGTGCACGGAAACCGTCACGCATCGCTGAACGGCTTCGCGGTTCGTTGTTAGGGGTCCTCTGGTGGCTTTGGAAGGACCCCAGCGCGTGCTCGGCGACGCACCATATGGGGACGCGATCGTTTCGGGACACGGAAAACGCAGGATGAATAATCGTTTCCCCATGGCGACAGAATGCTGAGCAGAAAAGCGCAGTCCTCTCATGTGGAACACGCTCTGCTTGGGTGCGCTGGTTTAAAAAAAACCTTTTTTCGCCGCATTTTTCGTGTGTGTTCCACGTGCCGTATGGAAAAGACTCCTGTTGAAACTAGCATACAATCGGGGAAATTTTAAAGTAACTTACACTCTTTAGCACATCTTTACCTCTTTGTTCATAAAAAAGCCACACGTAAAATGCAACAAACAGCACCATCAAACTATCACATTGGCCACCGAATAAATATGACAAATTCCGTGTTCAATGATGCGTTAAACTTAGCAACCCGTGGCAACGCGTGTCCCTGCACCTGGCAACCGTCATGCCATGAAGCCACTGTTGGGGAGAGGGAGGTTGCGCATAAGTTCCTAAACCCCCCCACGTGTAAACAAATGCCATCCGGTAGGGGTTTCAAAAAAATATAGTCGGACGTTGACGGAAAGAGAAAAGGAATCGTCGAAGGAGACGCAATTTTCAATTTGTTCGATCGCAGCACTCCATTACTCGATACACTCGGAACTGAGGCTGGGTGGTAGAGGTTCATGCGTAGTTTATTGTTCCTTCTCATTCATTGCTCGCAACCAAATACTTACCTTTTCCTTATCCCTTTCGCAGGATGTAGAGCATTTTCTCGGGAGAAAATTCATCGCAGGGCTGCGTGTTTCCATCCATCGTATCCTTTGGTCGAGCTCTCGGAACTATCAGTTGCGACAGGTGGGATGAGATCTAGGACGAGAACGGTAGCATTCCTGCAGACGGCTTGCGCGTAAAGTTTTTCTCCACAAGCGACCTGTTGTTCTCGTTACACAAGCACTTCAAAGGAAAGGATGTTAGTTTTGGTATTGTCCGAAGTGCGCAAACACACACACACACACTCACACATGTACACATTCGTCGGAACTGAATGCTTAACCACCCGTTTTGCACTTCACTGCGTTTCGTGGTAAATGCGATTTCCGTCGTGACCGAGAATAGGTGAAACAGAAACACGTACCGGCTGTTTGTGCAATATCGGTGGCCTTTCTGGTGTCCGAAACTTCGCCGCACAAAGTTTACTGTGATCTCTTTTTACGCTACGCTGTTGCTACGGGTTGCTGCTCATGGGATTAATTTCGGCACAGCTAGTACATTGGGATCGCAAGCACTACACTGCACACATCGCACTACTAGGAACAATAGTTGCGATTTTCCGCCCACCGGAAAACGCACGGTCGGACCAGCTGGAGTAATTTTCCACGGGTTAAATGGATCGGTTGGTTGGGGTACGCCACTACTGGTTCTGCACGGTTACCACGATAAAGGACAACCAGTGGGGAAAATTCTTTGCACAGTTTCGTAGCAACACTTGATGAAATCTCTTTTATTTTGTTATTCGTTTCGTTTTTCTGCTCGGTTGCCAAGGAGACAAAATTTTGACAGCAACTGTCAAATGCAGTTGCAGAGCGCCCGGATAATACTTTTATGGCAATCTTCCGAAGCGGTTGCCGACGAAGTTATTCCTTTATTGTAAAACATTAGCTCTGTAACTGGTTCACAATTTTTGTATAACAAAGATGTTCAATACTTGATTTGGAGGAGGATCACAATACTATAATTCTTTTTTTTTTTCAAAGTGTATCTAAAGAAGCGCAAATAAATAGAGCAGTACGCAGCCAAAAATGAAGGAAAAAACGCAGCCTAAAAATTATAGCATTGTAGTTTTCAATATTTTATCAAAAGAAATAATTTCGTATGTTTTATTTTGGAAACTATTCAAATAGAGTGAGCGTTTGTCGTGAAAATTTTAATGCAATATTAAAAATCTGTCTGTGAAACCCTGTAGTGGTTCCCTTTCACGTAATTGCCGCCGTTCCATTTAGCCGCCTTTTTGAATTTATTGGCCGCCCGACATGATGTGCTTGATTCCTGATGAGACCGACATTCATATATTTTGACCGTTACTATAATATAAGTCAAATGTTAGCAACAATTGCATGGGGATTTATGTTTTAGAATTTGTTGCTTTTTTGAGGTTTTCCTATTATCACTTATATTGTGTGTGATTTATTACATGAAATTGTAAGAGCATTACATGGGGTTCAAAGCACTTTAACTTAAAAAAACTTCATATTTTGAACTGTTTTTTCAACCTCTGAGCATTAAATCTTGAAACTTTCGATTTCTTTTCCATATTTCATGGTATACACGCCTTTTCGAAAAGAATCGTAAAAAACATATCTTTTTTTATCGATGACAATAACTCTTTCGTTTTCATTGAGTTTTCTCAAATGAAAATAAATTTACGAATACAACTAGAAAAATAACTGAAAAAACATTTTGTATGACTGATCCAGCGTACTACTAAAGTATATAAAAGCAGTTAAATACAAATTGTACAACGTTGGAGTCGCATGATAATTCCGCAAAATGGAAAACAGTATAGTTTATAATCTTCTTCCTGTATTGATTAATTATTGCTTTACTGTTTTGTTTTATAATTTTAAAACAAGTTTATCTTGCAATTTGCATTATATTTTTACAATTTTGATATTACTGGTTTTGAAGCATCGAATTTGTAAAATGAGTATGATAATTCTGAGTATGATGGTATGATTCTATATAAGATTTTAGCATTATGTGCCCAACAGGGCAATAGGGATCATTTAAATTAATTATAAAATAGTGCTCATCAAGAAAAAGGATTCGAAGCACGTACCGTAGATGAAGCTTATAAAAAATAAAGGTTTCAAGCCGAGTATATTACCACTCCTCACATTTAGTTTTGAAACTTTCCAACATTTTCCCCAATCTCAGTGCCTCATCCATCCCTCACCTAATATTCACCCACGCGAGCTTGTTTTCATGCCGACAAAAAGACGAGATTCACCAAACTCGTAGTCGTAGAACACTAGCGCTTGGGTTTTGGTTAATCCGCCGGCACCGGGAATGTGAAGCGGGCCAGTACGAAAGATGAGATTGTGGAGATTTCGTCTCGCTCTTTCGTCTGTGC
>JXXB01040617.1:0-11727 GCA_000956275.1 Anopheles koliensis | reverse complement strand
CGATGAAAAATTATATCGTGGATGTTTTAAAGCGCCTACATAATAATTTCCCTTCTCTCGCGTAACTCCCCTTAAAAAGATTCCGTACGAATTATATTTTTTCACAACAACAATACGTCGATAAAAGTTGTTTCGGAAATCAACTACTATCTATCAATAAACCCGACCCGAGTGACGATGTGCATACCCGTGGGCGTATTTATTGGAATTATAAATATGTTGAGAATGTGAATATACTTTTTCAAATGAAACGTCCGCAAAACGTGTTTAAATCCTGTTCCAGATAAGCATTTCATTTTTTGATCTCCCCGATCATCGAAGGGTTGGCGCGATTAATTGTATTATAAGTTCCATCGTTTTACTGGTGAGAACAATCTGCAAGCTGGGGTCGTTCTTTGCGCCCTGGGGTTCCCAGTTAGCTTTTGTCGTTTAACGCAAGATCCGTGTGTCCCACAACCAAATGGATGAGATTTTATGTTAAAACAGATTCACGTAAGCCACCCTCTCACTGCGAATGAAATACTAGGCCAACGAATGATATGCGCACAACGATGCGGTTTGGGAACGATGTGGAAATGGCGTGTATTTTAAGTCGTTACATCAATTTTGTACCTTAAATTGTCGAGACGGAAAGAAAATATCAATGTTATCAGTGTTAAATATCATCATCTCCGGTAGAGTCAATATTTCACCAAAAATTTAGTTTTTTTTTCTGTCCGCTACACCCCATTGATCTATAATGGCCTACGTATCCGAAATGCTACTCATCGCAACGATCAAAAGCGCTATTGTGCAAGAAAAACAGAGAGAGAGAACCGTACGAAAGGAAATATATGTGCGCGAACAGGAAAATACCAAACTTGTTAATTTGTCATTTGTTACAAACAACTCAACCGAATGGACTTTGCTGCTCATCCAACTCGTTGTACGCAAATTCCAGATGGTGCATGGTGCAAAATTAAGCGTTTTCTTCGATATGGTAACCTTACGAAGCAATCGAAACGAAGGACAAACTAAATTTAAATGGTAACGCGTTCAATAAACAGTAGTTTCTGATGCACCAAAAATATCACAAGGAATGTTTTGTTTTCTTATGCATTTAAGCGCTTTAAACACAAGTAAAATGTTACGTGAAGGATGACGCTAACGATCGAGGTTACTTTTACTGTAGCTCGCATGAGAAATAGTGAAATTACCGTACATTTGTCATGTTATTGTGTAAACAGTGTTTTACCAAATGCAACATAAACATCGTCTCTTTGTGTGACCAAAGTGCTTGCGTTCGGTCGCACACTGTGCATCTACGTTCCCTCGGGCGACACGGTGCCGGGATTGCCTTGCACAGTATGTGTGTATGTGTGAGTGTGTGGCTACCACAGAGTACACTAAAACAACAAGAACGTTGATGATGGCTACCCCGTACCGTCGCGTTTTCTAGCGCGCCGGTTCACTAGCGGAATTGGACTACAAAAATAAATGTGGCATTTGGCTCCACCCAAACAGCCTGGACGTTCGAGAGCTGAATCTTTTTTAAAGATCGCTTTCTCGCCCTGCAACAATCTACTTCAAGCTATTGCACCGACTGTCCTTGTACAGTATGTTTACGCTGCTATCATATTTGGCTCGCGCCAGCACTGCCGGTTCATCGTTGCCGTCTGCATCGGTGGTAGCGGCACCCGCTGCGGTGGTGCTGTGATTTGCCGACTGTGGGAAGTTCACCTGTGCCACACTGTGTCGCTGCGCCAGCGTGGCCTTGTGGTTGTTGTTCCGAACGTGGGGCAGGGTGTGGGAGTGATTTTTAAGCTGCCATAATATAAATACTTATTAATTTAAACCGTCCTCAAAATGGAAAAGGTTCAGGTTGGACTTACATTTGCCTCGGACGACGCGTACGACTGGAAGGTGGGAGCGGATGGATTGATGTCACGCTTGGTGGCCACCTTTTCCTGGATCGAGTTGAGCGTCTTGGAGAGCCACGGTTGCCAGCTACTGCGGGTGGCCTGTAGCTCCGTGACGGTTGTGTTTAG
Source organism: Anopheles koliensis (assembly GCA_000956275.1). Classification (NCBI taxonomy): domain Eukaryota; kingdom Metazoa; phylum Arthropoda; class Insecta; order Diptera; family Culicidae; genus Anopheles; species Anopheles koliensis. The sequence continues at coordinate 9,700 of JXXB01040617.1, read as the reverse complement.
TTGATGATGAAGATCCTGTGAAAAACATTGGATTATAGCACGAGTTTTTCTTTACGATGTCATGAATATGAGCCACATATGAGTATCATATCAATTAATAAGACTGAATGAAAACATTGCGGAAGTATATCGTATTAAATAAACTAACGATACTTTCGAAACTAACGATATACCCAGCGCCCAGCGCATACCGTACCTGATTCTTGCACTCGGCTTCCACTTGTGCCAGTTTGGTTTGGGCCAGTTCCAGCTCCAGCTCGCGTATCCGTTGCGAAGCAATTACCAACGGATCCAGCGGACCGAGTCCAGCGATCGAGGCAGAAGCGTTCACGTTTTTACCGATCGAGGTGCCACCGTCCGGTTGATCGGCAAGCGGATGTGCCAGTTGTTCGTTATTGTTGTTAACCGTGTTCGCTTGCTGGAAATTTTTACCATAACTCTTGTGCAGCGGTGATGATTGCGGTATGCTCGCCGTGCATTTACTGCAGCTGGATACGGTTTTCTAGATGTGTGCCAAAAAAAAAGAAGAAAACATTAGAATCACTTAACGAAAGCCTTCCAGAGTCGCCACGAGCTCACCGTCAGATCGTCGAGCATGGCATGCAGCTTTCCGTTCTCGGCTTCCTGCCGTTGGATTATGCGCTTGTAGTCCTGAATGATGCCCGCATTCTTGCGATCCTCCCGTCCCATGGCCTCCAAACGTTCGTTGAGCGTTGCAATTTCCTGTTGCAGCTTTGACCGTTCCTCTCCGTAGCGCTGCTCGTACTGCTTCAGTTCCTGTTCCTTTCGCTCCGTTTCCTCCTTCTTGGCCAAATACTCCAGCTCGTACTTCTTCAGCTTCTTCACCTTACACTCGAACGAGAGCTTCATCAGCTTCTTGGCTTGCGTTTCGCTGCGGCACTTCTTCGGCAGTGTCACGCGGAAGTACTTCAGGATACCCTCGAAGTCGAGCTCGAGCAGATCCTTGCGGCAAACGTTCAGGAGCGTTAGGGCGACCTGAAACAGCACCGGTATGCCGTCGAGCAGAAACACATCGAGGATGTAGAACACAAAGTAGAGCGGAAAGCGGGCGGTGAATAGCGTCAGGAACCACTGGCTGGCGAACATGTGCGATTCGACGCCCATCTGCACGAAGTGTTCATACAGATCCGGCAGCTGGTCCTTCATGAGCCGATTGAGTTGGTACAGCCGCAAGTAAAGCGACTCGAAGCCCATCTTGTACATATCGCGCAGTCCGTAGTTGTACATCAGAGCGACCAGAACGCAGAACGCTTCCTCCTCAGGCATCTGGTTAGTGGAAGGAGGGAAATAAACATTGGCATTTAATTAGATTCGAGTAGATGTCTATCTGGGTAAATTAGGGCTCTGTTTCGAAGTAATTCGGTAAGTGTTTATCCATGATGCAATAATTTAGCATAAAATACTTACATGCAACAGCAAGCTGGCCGCGATGAAACTCAGCCCCTGACAGTAGCCCACCTCCGTGTCGTACACGGCATAGGCCTTGGACACCTTGTAGAGATTCTCCTGGCCGGTGCCACCGTTCTCCTTGAAAAACTTGTGCGCCGGAAACGTCCGATTGATGTCCCGCTGGATGACGGTTTCGCAGTTCGTTTCCTTCGTGATCAGCACCCGATAAGAGTCGAACATTTCGGTGCGATTTTCCACGCACGCCAGCCGCTGCCACACCGTGCCTCGCAGCGCCTCCGGGATGCCCATCCGCACGAGATTGGGCAGATTTTTGGGCCGCTTTTCCGGTCCCTCCTGGTACCACTCCATTATGATGCCCTGCCACTCGTCGAGCTGGGCGGCGGAACAATTCTTCGACACCTCGCCCGTACCACTCAGCAGCGGTTCGTCACCGTCCGAGCTGTAGTCGGTAGGGCTCGGATCGTCGAACACCTCCTGCATCGACTGCACGCTGGCCGAGGTACGGAACGTCCAATTTTTGAAGTAGAAGTTAAGCGACGAAGTGGCTTGCGGTTCGACGATCTCGTCCGAGTGGTCGATCGATTCGACCTCCCACGTGCCTTCGCCGTTTTCTCGCAGCGTTAGGTAGAAGTGGAGCAGCAGCGGACGCTTGTTGCTGAACATATTGGGAACGATGCGCAGTTCGCTTTGCGAGAGAATCGCAACGGACGTCTCGATGATGAACCGGACCGGCTCCTGGATACCCTTGATGACTAGATCGACAGCTACGGTAAGTGCCTTTTTGGGTGTCTCCATGTTGAGTGGCTCGAACGCGTGTGCCTTCCATTCCGCCTTTATTTGATATGGAAACTGGGAAAAGTTTGCCGCACTAGCACCACCACCTGCCGCTCCCGCAGCGCTGCTGCTCCCATTGGTGGCGTTGCTGTTGCTACTGCCGCTGCCAGTGCCCGCACCAATCGGTGCAGAGGCATTTCCCTCCGGTGGCTTCACGTAACCCATGCTAACCATATCAAGTAGCTGCATGTCAGCCTGACGAACGATCCGACCCGGACTCAGCAGCACCCCGAAACAACGCTCGATGAGCAGCGAAGGAAAACGATCGGACGGTACCTGCCGCACCGTGATGCACACTTCCTTGTCCGTTTTGCTACGCAATCGGAAGCTAGACTTTACGTCACGAGGCACCGTCACGTAGCTGCTGTTGCGTTCCTTCTCCTTGATCTCGAGCGATACCGCAAACTCGTACATGGCTGATTGGATCGGATTGCCCGCCGTGTCGGAGGTGACAGAGGCAAGCATCACATTCATACCACTCTCTGCCAGGGAGGTGGTCATGCTGGCCGGGATGCTCGGTGGTAGAACGCGTTGGAAGGCTTTCGCAAAGCAGGCTGCAATAATAGAGCAAACAGTTTTTTTGTTATTAAAGGAGGGTTATATCACACCAGATAGTACAAATGGAATCCCTGAATTATATTTAAACATACAAATATACCTTTAGGGAATAAAAGTATAAACTATCAATAAACAAATTGAAGACATAATCGAATAAACATGTTCTAGAATTAATCGAAATACCTATCGAAATATTACTTTGTATAAAACAACTCATATAAATAACATTCAATAACAAAAACGACAATAAAGATAAAAATGTAGGCGAAAAAAGAAACATAACATCACATAAAGCAAAGCAATACAAAACAAAAACTAGTGAAAACAGAATGAATGGTACAAATGAGACTTGAACATGGGGAAACATAGTAGCGTACGGCCCTGCGGTTTAACTACGCACAAAGAAACACTTACTGCTGACTTGCGTGACCGCCTCCGGGATGTTGCAGCGGAACACATGGCACTGATGGACGGCCGTTTCCTGTGATTCCCCATGGGACCAGGTGAAGGCGAAGCAGGCCTGATCGGTGGAACCGACCGGACCGCGTGCGAAGAACAGTATCCGCTGCACCTCGTACGTCGCGACCACCGCGTTCGACTCGCAATCGTACAGCCTGCGTGTGCCGTCCGGCAACGTCGATCGATAAAGCATGAGACGCGAATGATATGTACAGATCGCGGTTAGTTTTGTTTTCTTACAAATTTGCAACCAAATCGAAAAGTGTGCATCTGGGACATTGTTCAGATACTTACACAACGAGCCCCTCGGAGCAGGTGGGAATGCTGACGGAAACCTTCAGCCCGAGGGGACTATCGGAACCGGAGCAGTCCGGTGCCGCGGAACCACCTCCCAATACGCCACCAACACCACCGTTCATTTCGCTAACTTTCTGTAAAATCTCACGCTCCGACTTCGGAGCATTGATGCGGGACGCTCCGAGATACGTGACGCCGCTGAAGATCGTACAGTCCTGGTCGATATCCGACAGTTCGTCATCGGTTTCACCACCGGCTCCTCCTCCACCGGCACCACCACCCACCGGTTTCATGTCGTCCTTCTTCTCCGTCATTGGGCTGCTGTCGAGACAGTCGTAGAAGACGGACTGTCCCACGCCACGGCCGATCGCTTCCGGCGAGAGCAGCGCGTTCGGTGTCGTCTCGGTAGAACCGTCACCACCGACGGTGAAATTGGCACGCATCATGCTTTGTAGACCAAGCCGGAGCGAAGTGGGAACTTGGGGTTTTTTCACCGGGACATTGTCATCATCAACGCGCGGCTGATCAGAAGCGGTAGCTAGCATTGCCGGACACCGAACCGGGGTTGCTGGGAGGTTTACAAGATGCAAGAGAGCGCATGGTAAGCAGACATAAAAGACCGAACAATTGCGTTTCGATGACACAAATCGCAAACAAAGTGTGCGTTGGTAGATGAGAAGTATATGAGCGTGTTGCTATGATATGAAAGTAAGCTGATACTTTACTAACAATACTAATAAAACCAAATAATCGAAAATGGTACTACTTCAAAGCGATGAATTAAATACGCAACCAAATCACAAACAAAAGAAATTAACGGAAAATGATAGTTTAGGACAATGTTGCGACGGTAAAAAACGGTAGAGAAGGACCATTTCTAATTCTGCATAAAATTTCCCGAGGTTTTTTCTTGTGTATAGACCTCAAACACCACAACGTCTACACCTAAACGTTTTTGGAACAAACATTTCTACCAAAGAGCGTGACAATAGATTGCTTTCCATATGGGTAAAAATCCAACCATGAATTCAAATTTTGTAGCTATCGAAAAAAGACTCGTTAAAATGAGAAACAAAAATTGACAACCTATTTAGCTTGAAATTTGCAAACCTACCCTTCTTTGGCTCCCACATATTCATTCAAATCTAACTATTATGACAACTATCGTACCTTTGTTTGACGAGCTCGGATCGCTGGCTCCGCTCAGTGTGCGCTCCTCCTCCAGCTCATGAATGACTTCGTTCATGTTCTTCTCCAGATCCATCATATTGCCGTTGCCTTCGATGTTTAGTATTGGCGAAATTGCCGTCAGTTTCTTTCCCTCTGCCACCCGTTGTTTCCTGATCACCGCGTCCTTTTGCTCAGTAGGCACTCCGTCGTCCGCAATGCACTCGGCTAGATCCGCACCAATGTCACCCGCCGAGTTGCCATTGGCGGTGGTGCTACGAATCGGTTCTTGTTCACAGTCGCGGTCCCCAAGCGGTGGGCTTCTCGTGACTCCACTGTCTGGTAGGTCCTCACCTGGCGAGGGTGCTTCCGGAACGATTTCGTATTCCCCGCTAGTCGTGACGGAGTCGGACGACTTGATGCTCAAACTGTCCTCGGATTTTGGGCCCAGAGAGGTGTCCACCAGCTGAGCGTCGGGCGTTACACCGCCACCGGTGCCGGATGTGCTGTCGGGATGAACGGATGGTTTGTCCGACGGCTTTATCTCTTCAATGCCAGCACACGCAATTGCGCCACCCCCTTTGCTGGGTCCAGATGTGATAGATGGTTCCCGTGAATGGTTCTTCTTTGTTGCGACAGCTTCCGCGGAGGCGGGAGATACGCTACTACTCTTGTTGCTGTTCTGTGCTGCCCGTCTGCCCGGCTGTTTTTCCATACTGGAAGCGGGTGGATGTTTGATGCGATACTCGTTGTCGATAGTGCTTGTGCGCGTTAGTGTGCCGTACAGTGGACGAACAACACTCCCACGCACAGCGTGTCGTGATAGTTTTAACGTAAAACTTCGTATCACCGATTCGTCACGAGGATGAATCACAACACGGGCAAGATGGTATTCTGTCAATACGAACACACACACACACTCTGTTATTGAAGAGAGGCGACAGAAGGGTAATAACGATCGTGACCCAGACGGCGTCGTCGTTACCACAGCCACCACGCACCACACCTAGGCAGCGCAACCGTACACATATGCGTTGCGTAGAGATAGCACCAATCGTAGCAGTTTACATTATTGTGATTTCGTCTCTCGGGCACAGCATGCGCTGATGACGAGTGTTTGTCTTATGTTGATGAACTGTGGCAATGGAATTAACACTTGTAATTCGAACTGCCTTATTGGCATTGGACGTATACATCAACGGTGTGCTATAAAAAAGCAAAAAAATTAAAAAAAATTAGCACGATTTCTTTTAAAACAAAAGCTGTAGTTTACTGTTGGGTGGAAGAAGAAGAATCGTACAACTTCATTGTGATATGATTTAGTGGACCACTCGAAAATAACACGTGCTTTGCTATCATGATAATCCTGTGTAGAAGCAATCGTTGAAAGCTACTTGATGGAGAAGAGTTTCATCGCATCGCAAGTGTTGAACGAAACTTTTCCATTATCAATACACAGGTCACCAACAAGAAAGAAAAAATTGAATCGGTTTCGCGTGAACTACTAACTGTTAGAACTGCCTCCAAAAATATATGTGATTATATTACATTTGATTTCTGTTTCCCCCAAAACGAATTCAATACTAGCATTTATGACTGCACTTTGGCTAGATAATTGAATCGTACAATCTGTGCCAAGGTAAACGATGCACACAATGCTCCTGCGTTCGAATCCCACCATTCCCTGTTGAGCACCTTCGCCCAAGCACAAGAGTTTTTTTTCTTCATGTGCGATTGTATGTGGCGCGAATGAAATATTGATTTTCCAAGGACTATTTAGCTGAAGGACTCTATTCGTTGCCGTCTTCGGGCGTCGTCGATACTAGGATGCCAGTTGCTCGCACAAAGCTTCATAGATACCCTCACTACACATCAACCATGGGGTTTTCATCGGTTTTTATGTGTTTGTACAAGAACGGAAATATGATAACGAAAGAAAGGAAGGAATTTCGATCAGTATTTGTTGTTATAAAAAATGAATCGGAGCATAATATTTTGGAAGTAATTGTAAAAGAGGTGTTTTCCATCAAACCAACCACAGTGAGAGAGCAAATAATAAATCAGAGATAAACGAACAACATAAAAAATAATCAGGTCGTTAATAATAAGACAAAAATTACTCCAAAATACGGAGTAAAGCTCCAGGGTTGCATATGTTTTCGTCTTGATTGCAAATGCTCGATGATTAAGAAACTGTTTGCTTATTTTGTAACGCACCGCGAAGAAGAAAACTAAACGAAAAAGGTCTGCTAGGTTGATTATTTAGGCTACTATTTCCAATGATTCATTTCCATGTAACACATTACAGATTCATCTTTTGCTTGCACATTATTTTACTGATATCAAATGGTAGATTATTTCGATGCACTTCACACAAAAAAAAATGCACACAACGCAAATTTTTCCAGCAATAGCAAAAACAATGGAAAATGATACTACCTAATAATAATCTAAGCTAAAGTTCAATTATCCAAACATTCCACTATTTATACAACGTTTCACATCATATGCACACTTTTAGCAGAAATTTACCTTAATATACAGATTAAATTATATGTTTTTTCCACAGCAATTTTCGTGCATAGAAGACAAAACTTTTCACTGCATGCAATGCAAAACAACAAATTCTGTTTACCTGACGTAATGTCAAAGTTGTCAGAAATCATCACAGTGGAAACATAACGGACAAACACTCGGCCTTGCTACAAATACCAGTGTAATTTGCGGGAAAGGGAAGGGAAGATTTCTTCCCACCAACATTTTGCTCGACAATCGACGAAACTATGTCGACTTTTTCGTGGCGGGTAGTTTTCAAAATTTTGAATTTTGCTTATGAACGATCGTTACCGCATAGAAATACAGTTGGATCGGATCTTAACGAATTGAACGGGTGGAAACTTTGTGTAATGAATAATTGAATGCCTCTGAAATGAATTCAAACATACTACTACTAATGTATTACTTACTTAAATGATATGTGAATAACACGCATTCTTTATAATATGTAATTAACGAGATAAAAAAATCTGAAATACAATCTCGGAATCTCTAGAAAATTTTAAAATGAAAATGTCAAAACTATTTTTACACAGATAGTATTTTACTTACTTGGCAGCTTATTTTTTTCTTTACAGTCTAAGAAACGGTTTTACACCACATTATTTTATTAGGTTGCTTTTATTTATACACCGCAGCTTCATGACTTCTCGGTTGCTGTTTTTTTCTGTAGACCTGATAAGTTCATAGTATTTGATGTTTGCCGTAACGGTTACAATACAAGAATGTTATGAGTTGTTATATTTTTTGTGCAAGAAACATACCAATATTTTGACTGTCATAGAGCATATTGATTCTTGTTCTGCTTCATATTCTGAATCTCTGTCGCATAGTGTTTCACTTTGGTGCAGTATTTTTTGTATACGATGATCGTTTTCAATCATGTACTTTCTGAACGGCAGCAATCCGGTTTATCCGATGAAATGGCTTATCGCGATTCGATTGCAACATAAACATGTCCATAGAGAAGACACTGAAAATGTCCGAAGGGGATTAGCTTCCCTTCCGTGCAGTTAAAGACAACTTCCAAACCATCGTATGGGTGGGTATTCTAGGGTTACATATTTGACTAAACTGGTTTAATGATCCATTGCCTTTAATTCAATTCCGCTAGAGAGATAGAAAGATAGAGAGCACGTTGCTAATCTAGGATTAGAAATGATAATGTTCTACCATGACGTTCGTTCAAAGACGACATCAGTCGGACATCAGTGTGTTTGTCCCTGTTGGCTCCATGCCCTCCCAAAACCCCATCACAATCCAAATTTCTTCACTCATGCTATGCATAAAACGTTTTTTTCAGCTTTTTGGATATTGAACGCTAAGGAACGTAACGCACTTCGATTAGCTCCGTGAATGATCACAACGGTAGTTTACTACAGTCCATGGTCTCTGTACCCTTCCAAGTTAAAGAGTGAAAGTGTCTCTATCATATATGCGCATCGTACATTGCCATCACTACGCGTTTGATTTCTTGGAAATTCTTTTGCTTTTCGATACATAAAAATCGGGAAACGTAAGTCATGCGTTCTTGCACGCATGGCATGATTTACCGCAGCCATGCTGCATTATTGGTATTCAAGAAAGCGCCACTCCGGACTCCTGAGCGAATGAGCCGCTCTCTGAACAGAACAGTACTAAGTAAAAGAAACGTTTCTTTATTTTTTTGTCCTAGGTTCACTTTCAGACAGTCCATTGTGCGTAATTCTAGTTGGTATGGTATGTTTAGCTAGTTGGGTAATAGATTATGAAATGTGCCTGGTATAGTCGTAGTGCTCCATGCAAGTCGCTTTCAGCCACTGAGAAAAATCAGCCACTACTCGGTAGTTCCAGTACATTAGCCCTTTCCCCTGGCGCGTAATGCAATCTGCCCTGTATTCCAGCTCCATGTCAGTAAGTCTTTTCAGTTAGCATAGCAATGTTTCCGTAATATTTCCGCATTACACAGTTAGTTTTGCTTTTTGCTTTTGCACGTGGTTTTGTGGTTTGTAAGAGAATGAAACAGAAGTGACGAGCTAGTTGGTAATAATTAGCGTAATATTATTCTAACCTATGTACACGCAATAGGCGGTTGCGGATACGGCTGAGCTTTACCGGCATCCGTATTTGCCTATCGCTTCGCTCCGGGCAGTGAGTGTCCTAGTAAGTGCCGAACTGTGCAGCACTTCCTCCAAATGGTTACCAATTACTGTAAAGTTTAACTACATTTACGATATCAATTTAATGGTATAAGAAAGGGATGATTCGTTACGCTACTGCCTACGCACCGATCGTTTTTATTTATCGTGCGTTTACTTATTAGGTGAAAAATGGTTAAAGATGTATGGAATCTCTTACGATCATCCTCACTCGACCATCGATCGCCGCTAAAGATGTCGACAGTTTGATATCATCACCT
>JXXB01040611.1:0-17721 GCA_000956275.1 Anopheles koliensis | reverse complement strand
AATATGATGAGCACAAGTTAAGGAACTTGATTCAAGAGACATGAGCTATCATTCATTATTTAATATCATTATATTTGAAGCCTTTGCTTGTACGATAATATTCAGCCTATCTGAATAATCTTCAGCTCATCGAACATATTTGATTTATTTATCTAAACCGTCTAACTAGCACCTTTCGTAATCCTGTCAACCGCCATTAGAAGCAACCGGTCACAAATATTAACAAGTCTTAAACACAAACCATTTGAAGATATCGTTGGCCGTTCGTTTCGTGCCAAAAACATGACTACCTCACAAATTATGACATGGGGCTATGACATTCGGCAACATACCGAAGGAACTTAATCCAATTAAACCATCGTTTATATTTTGCAATTCTTCAATATTTTAGTAGAATGTGTTTTTGTTTGCACTGAGAACAATTTGTATACATTTCTTGATACATTTGAACTTAGTAACGAGGTGTAAAATTTCATCAATCGATATAGCTTGTTTATTCAACGCAGTAAGTACATCGAACATGAATATCTTTTCAATTGTTTAGAGCTCGTCACAGCTCATTCTCGGAGGCAAATCACAGGAAATGTTTCTAGTGTTGGTTTCGCCATACCTTAACTACCGATTATACGTTTTTTGTAAATGTCAACCGTGTTATATAAAAAAAAAATGATAAAAGTATTATTAATAATGAAAAACGACATTCGGCAAGGCAAGTTGATTATTTTGCACTAATCATTGATTATGAAGTAAACAGGAAACAATAGTAATAAACTGTTTTATTTACCTTTGTTATCTGTCTTTTACCTGATTTTTGCGTGCTTTGTGCCACTCTCAGATCAACTTCAAAATAAGATCGCCAAAATAAAACGATGAATGAGCAAAGACTTAAGGAATAATAGCAGCAATCGAGGTAAATGAAAGTACCATATTAAACCAGTGTTCCTTATAGGAACGAAAGTAAATCCAATAGAAGATAACTATTTCTTTAGGTTTGAAATTCCTTTCTAACGCTATAAACTAATAAAAAGTTGCTTCTTTCACATTCCTAATGCTCATGTCTTAAATTCAATTGTAATTAAAACTGAAAAAATTGTGTTGTTCTCCATGAAAGCCTTTATGATAAAATTATTATCTCACCCGAGTTGGACACAACTTTTACTAAAGTAATATGTTAAAACAATTAAAAACCCTTCCTTACTTCCTTATTGACCGCATCAGAAAAAACCTCTTTGCTTATCTAGAGGAACAATGTGCTGTTACGCTTTAAAAACTAAATAACAGGATAAAACCATGAACCATAAACCTATTTTAATACGAAAGACATATGGCAAAACATATGGTATTGCAGCGATTTTGGTTTGTTTTCACGCACACGCACATTTTCACGTTTTAATCTTTGATTTGCAACTGCGCTTACTCACACACAATTTACCGTATGCCAACGTTGTAACGGAGAGGAGGTAATACACAGCAAACCAATCAGCCTAAACAGCACGTTTCTGTTGGAAACAACAAATAAAGGACAAGTGAAACAAAAGCATAATAAAGAAAAACTTATAGTACGCCAACTACTCGCTTCAGTTGGGGAATTTCAATTGAATGTATTAATTTATACTCAATAAACAAAATATAATTAAGAGAATACATGCAAGCGGGACAAAGACGTATCGAAGAAATTAAAATGCATAATTGTACAACAAACATAAACAGAACCATGTTCTGAAACATCACCTAAATTTTGTTATACTTTACGTTACAATTTCTACATAAAATTAGACCCCAAACTACTGAGGATGTTGATCGCGTCGTTAGCTTCATGTGCTGCATCGAAATGTTGCTGTCGCTGCGATTTTATATTTCAATATTGTTGTATTTTAATATTGAGTAATTTGTATGCAGTCGATACAGCCACCAGTTGGATGGAGAAAATAGCAGCAGTAGTAGTAGTAGAAGTGTAGTAGCAGTAGTAGTGGTGGTGGTGGTGGTGGTAGTAGTAGCAGGAGTAGTAAAAGATTTCAGATGCCATGTTGTCGGTTTTGTATAGACAGAAGGAGACGAAAAGAATTGCGCACAAATGACAAGGGTATTACGGCAGGCTCACCAAACGTACCAAATCCGCGCGACAAACAAGGATGCGCTCGAATAAGTAGTTGCATAAAATTCGAACGGGACGAAAACGTAGCAGAGCACGCATGCAAAGAATAGGGAATAGGTATATTTAGATCATAATCGATAAGGTTTAAAATATCAACACTAAAACTTAATTGTTAGTGATCGTATCTTTCTTTTGGGTGACATTTATAGAGGACTACGTACAATTCCAACATCATTCCACCAAACCATGTTCCATTGCCTGTTATTTCTACCGAAACATTCCTCGAGAACTTTTTATAGCTTATCTTGTTTTAAAATTGAAAAACTGATTTCCTACTTGTATCAGTATGCAGACCTAATCATTTTTATCACCAATATTTTAAACACCAGTACAACATACAGTCTTACGTTTTGTGGGACACATACTAGTGCATCGACAACGCTACGACTACGATTATGAACGTTTATTTTCCGTTCTGTGTTTTTGTTCTGTTTTCCTTTAGAAAGATAACAAAACAAAAACTGTTGCAGTGTTAAAAGATCACCGTTGACTAGACAAATAAACACCACCGTTAAGATAACTTTCGTATGTATATGTGTATATATATATATCCTTCTAACCAATCCACAGACACCAACATGCTTACGCCAGAATGTAAAGGAGGCACGCTATATCTTTTTTAAGTTTGTTTCCTTTACTGTTTCCGGTTTGACGCTTCACCTAGCGTGACACGATACGGTATGCGTGTACATAAGTGTAAGAGTGAAAGTTTGTATATTATGAGTTAGTAGTAAGATCAATTCATGTATTATTTAAACGTGCGGCTATCGTTAGGGGTCACTAAAACCTTAGTACCCGAATATATGCACCCTCTGTAATACTATGGCATTTGTTCCCTACGAATGGATTTCTGTCTGATTTTTAATGTTTCAAGCTCTCTGTCTTTCGTCTATCACTACGAGAAGTTAGATGTATGCGGCTGCCGCGCTATTAGTAATGATTAGTCGCGGTTTTTATAGCTTGCAAAGATCGTGCTGCGATCGTCCGAAACGAGACGAATACTTACGCGATTGATGGAGTTCCGTCGCGCGCTACCATCGGCTGAACCTCCGCCACCTCCACGAGACGTTCGATCGTCATCATCGATGCACAGATCGGAATCGGAGTCCGATCGGCGTGTTGGACCATCCTATCGATGATGAGATATTGCCTCATGAAATTTTGACTAAGTGGGATTATTTTCACAATCAAGCTAACCTGCGTCAACTGCTCGGTGGTAGTGAGCAAGCGTGCTACCGGGCTTAAACAAACAGGCAGCGTCTCGAGTAATGTAGGTCGCGAATGAGTTAACAAGGGCTTCATATACCTAGGACATGAAATCAAACAAATAAAAAAAAATTAAAAATCCACATTTTAAAATGCTAAACTGAACAAAATTCTGAAAATGAATCAAACCTTGTATCGAAGTTTCCCCACCATCGCGCTAGAACAGCTTTTTCGTGGCCTCTTCGTGAACCGCCAGGTGTCGTGGCACCCTCACTTTCGGGATTTTCTAAGTCCTTCAGAGTCAACAGTGCGTAAAATATAATAAAGAACAATTCGGTAAGTTTCACCATATTAGATAGAAATTTTATAGGAAGCGAACGGAAACGAATTCTAACATATGCAGTAAAACACTTAAATTGTACGTTTAAACAAGTCACGAGGAAAAGCAATCAATCATGGTTGTAAAAAATTATACGAGGAAAAGACGAAGGATCCTATAGCGAGGAACAGACGAAGGATCTTACGAAAACATTCTATTACATTTCTTTTCAAGGGTGAGTTTATTTCTACTTCATTTCGCAATGTTTGTCTATTAAAGAGTTTCCTGAATTAGTACAGTCATTATTGCATTCTTCAAATAGATAGGAAAACTGCAACAGCGAAATATAGAATGAATGGGTTGGATAAAGAATACTGATTTTTTGATACGCTATAACCATTTTTAATTTCAGCATTCTTGGTAATAAACATATTTTCACAAGTGTATTTAATAAAAAAAATTATTAGAATATTCGTGGTAGTAAATATTTTGTTAAATTCATACCAGCGAATGCATGTACAATAATTTGGGAGATTAATCAAAATGTAAAATTGATCCAAATAACTATAAAATATAGATATCCAATTAAAGGTAAATAATTTTACTTCGTTCACAGTTTCACTCAAAACAACTACCAATATATTGCTGAAATTGTCACACAAAGCTAATACTAATTTATTTCTTTAAGACATAAATATATAAATCATGACTGACGACACTAAACAAAACCATTTCGCTATATCGAACTAAAGAATCTTCAAACCCGGTTTGTAATAATGTCTCTTACCAAAGAGCTCGCACGCCTATTCACTTGTAGTTGACTGAGATTTAAACCAACGTCGATCGACTTTAGAAATGAGAACGGTCAATTGTCAATGGGGTAAGGGCACAATGTTCGCGAAAAGCAGTGATAGAAACATGAGCATGAATTAGTCCGGGTAATGATTGTTTTTTGTTTAATAAGAAAAAGGCGGTGGCATAAGATGAATTGATTTTCAAACTAACTACATCACTAAGGTGACGCTCTGCAATTCGTCGAACACGACATCAGACACAAACAAATCCATGCAATTATATGGAGATACTCCGTCAGACACTAACAACCGAACACGACAAACAAGACAAAAACAAACCAGTTTGGTCCGAGAGCACCCTATAAAACCCGTTTGTATTGTTTGATTTGTTCGAGAAATTGGAGAGCTCTACCTTATACACGTCGAATATCATTTACATCAGCTAAAGCAACAAACATGCAGGTAGAACGAATTCGACTTGCAATCCTTCTTCAAACTAAATACCCTCCATTTGCCCATTAACTTACTCTAAATACCAACGAACCCAACGGATGAATTGCGAACTAATCGTATGGATTAAGGAAGCAACCACACACTAGCGAAAATGGGAGAAGCATGCACCCCGTAGATAACGCGTACACCGCCGTACTACATACAACAATCAAAACATTGATTCGGAGCTGAAATACCGAAAAAATAGAACATGCTCTATTTGCTAAACATACCCCAGCAGTATTCTCCATGGAATTGTATACCTTCGATTGGTACGTAGAGAAGCGAGGACAGGCGTACGTGTTTGACGAGGAATCGTTTGCAATTTAAGAACCGCAAAAAATAGTTAATTTGGGTATAGTTGCCAGAGCGATGAAAGCATGAAGGTGACGTTATTAATGTTTGTATGTACGCCAAATATAACAAGGGGTGTTTTAAGAGACAGGACTGACTATTAGATGAATTACAAAAAAAAATGCTTTTTCTCTCAATCAGCACGAAAAGGTACCATTGTTCAACTCTAAAGTGCGTGAGAAAAATAAAGTAACTCATGAGTCTTAATTTACTTACGCTTCGAACGCCTTGGTACGGTAAAACATCCGTTTCGTCATCAACGCCAACACTGTTTGAGAAGATACAATAGATATAATGTTTTTGGTAAATTTTTTTCCTTAACTTATTCCACTACTTCTACTTACGGAATGTTCAACCAATTTAGCAGAAAATTGGCAGCACCACCCTGAATGATGACCGTCGTAATGACAATTAGCGAGGTGGTTGTTAGCATAGCCTGTCTCGCGTCGGAGACGGTATTACGAATGGCCAGTGCAAAAGACATAGCACCACGCAAGCCTATCGGAACGACGATGAAAAAAATGATTAATTCTTTTGCCAGTTGGCACCGCTTTCACCGAAAACTTACCCGCAAAAAACAACATATGTTGAAAATTCCACGAAATCTTTGGCTTTCTAGCTATATTTAGTAAGGCTGATAGGGGATAAATATTTACAGCACGTCCAATAGCTGCACACATCTGAGGAAGAATATAATAAATTCGATTATACCCCTTCTTCAAATAGAAATAGTACTACCATTTCTAGTTTTCCAATGCACAATTGTAATTTTTAGAGTAAAGGTTTATTTAGTCAGCCATAGGTATGGTATAGGATCGGTATGATTTTCTATATAATGAAATCAGAAATTTAAATTTCATTTTTGCAGAGGGCATTTTTGCAGATTGACCCTCGAAATGTATCTTACGAGTCTCATATTAATGAAACAGTTAGTGATGAGAGAAGCGTAACATAGCAATACTTACAAAACCGGTGAAGATAAACAGCGGATCAAAGTGATGCTTCGGGAAGGTAAACATGGACACACCGATGTAAGAAAAGATGAAATTCTCGGCTAGAAAATTGAGTAACTCAAAAATTTGCTTCGTTCGTGTCCGAGAGTCATCCGAAAGGTTGTTATACGTGTAATGCGCTTGGCATATGCCACAGAATAATACCGCAACAACGCCTAAAATTAGTTCATCATTTAGAAAACAAAAGGGATCATTTGAAGCAAGGGCATTACGTACCTGTTAGCTCCGCCGCTTCAGCGATCAAAAACGTGCTGTAGGACATCAGCACAAACAGTGCCGATTCCAGCAGTGGAAAGTCACGTATCCGGGTGAATTTGGTCATCATGGCAGTCACACAACCCATCGACGCTCCAATCAGCAACGAAAAGGCGAATACGCTGAAGAAGTCTCCCAAAGAACGAAGAAACGCGTGGCCTTCAAACTCTCCGTTGCTCGCGTAATGTTCACCGTAGTTTTGGATTGCACTGGAAAAAGTAAAAAAAATCAGTATCCCTTTAACTCAAACCCAATATAGTATTCTGACCTACCCGCTGAGTACGATTGCAACGGCATCATTTAGCACACTTTCACCGAACACGAGCGCGTATAAATTAACATCCACATGCATGTCACTGAAGATGGCTAAAATCGTTAGCGGATCCGTTGGTGAAATGAGAGCACCGAAATAAAGTGTGTCCAGGAACGTGAAGCTCGACTTTAGCTTTGGCATCAGCTGTACAAAACCGTACATAAGCGCACCGATCAAAAACGCCGACAGTGTCGTGCCAATGATAGCAAACATTAATATAGCACCAAGGTTGCGGAAAAAGTATTTCTGAAAATGAAACAATTGCTTTTATAATATTATACAGCGGTAAAACAATACAGATTAAATACGGTATTTTCATTACTCTTTTCAAGCTATAGCCAGCATGAAATATGATCGGTGGTAAAATTATGTTGAAAAAGATTTCCGGATCAAATGTTGCTTTCAGATCGATCTCATTTTCTTCAATGTTGCCCAGCTCGCCACGAAAGCTGTATGTGTACGTTTTGTTCGCCTTCACTGGCTGGTCCGACCCGTGCGGAAGGTTTCCTGGGAATTTGAGCCATAGCGTATCCGGTGGGAGGCTCTGGTTGAATTTGGCATCTGGTTCTGCTTCCACGGAAACGTGTATGATTGGCGTGGTGGTGCCTGCATATCGAATAATGGCTCCTACGATGAGACCTGCAAAAAATCGGTTGTGGTCAAATAACAGACATAGATTTTACAACGAACTGAGTCGAATTTAAATGTATTTGTATATTTTATATTCTTTTTATTTTCACAGCTGGCTTTGCATCTGGTGATAGAACGGCGGTGAAAAGTAAATATAGAAAACACATACCAGGTGCAATGTAGAACCGATGAAAAACTTACACAGCCCTAGCAACGATGCCGTTGCGCAAAAGGCATTAGTCATACTTCCTCGGCTCGTTTATATGTCACTCTATCGATGTAAATGGATCTGTCCCAACGTACCATATGGGAACCCTTGAACTACTCATTCTGACTACTGATTACAGCGCACAGCGCGTTAACAGTCTAATAATCCGATTTACTTCCGGATTTACTCATGCCTTATACAGTTTTTTGATAATTCCTGCTTAGAACTCTAACTAATAGGTGGGAAGCCAGTTTTTTACTCTTCTTACCGTATATAACCGCCAGTCCCGTTTCGTGAAGCCAAGAGACGCGTCGATGTTTGAACAACCATATTGTTAACACCGTGAGAGTTAGCAGAAAAGTGTAAAGCAACAGATTGAGCGAATCGATCTGATGGATCTTGTTTGCTTTGGCATCCAGCTCAATATCGGTCGATTCCGCCGAAACAGCCGTGTCCAGTAGGCACCATTGGGCGAGCACTATTAGCACAATAACGGGAAAGAAACGATATCGATGTCGCTGGTTGTGAGATATCACTTGTCGTCTAATCATTTTCCAATGCTTTTCGATAGCAGGGTTTTGTACGATCTAAATTAGTGACCGAGAAGCGGTGCGGCTTCCGTATTACGGAAAAAACCGGACAGTATTACGTTTCGTTCGAAACCGCGGTGGAAAGTCGCGCCCTCGCACGTTCGATTTAAATGTGCTTATCTCGGTCGGAAACTACAATTGCGGGGAAAATCCCCTATCTTGTTCGGTTCCCTTTCTGCTTTGCCACCTTTTTTCGTCTTTGTTATTTCTCGGTACACTACACTTCCACTTCGTTTTGTTGATTATGGAATTGATTTATTTTTGCTTTGTTATGACAGTTGCTTTGACAGCTGTTAGTTGCTCGACGGAAAACCACTGTTCGAAAACGGGAATACACCCTGTGCAGACGGTCTACAGCAGTTTAAATGAATCGTTAGGTATCCAGCCAAAGATTAGTATAAATAAAAAAGATAAAGCAAATTAATTCTAATTCGGACATATGTTTAATCGAAAGTATTCACTACACATCGTAAATATTTTCAATTATTCGAAACCAACGTATCATATACAATGAATGGAACATATTTATTTAACAATGGGCCTTGTTTGTTTCATCCACTATCAACATTATCACGACGAACAATTAAAAAAGTGCATTTTACTTTCTGTTTCTCATAGACGGATAATCATAGGTTATGTGTATGGAGCGGGCTAAAGGAGAGATCGACACTGTTTCGAATCGGCGTATTTCATTTACATCTTGGTCTTCCGCAATTGTTTTCCTCAGCTAGTTTAACTTAACCGCCGCCTGACGATTGCCCTGTGGGGGGTAAGTTAGCACTAATCCGTTTCCGCTGCGTTGATACCATCGAAGGCGTGGGTGGTTTACCAACCTGCTGAATAAATAAGAATAAATGTATGACTTAGGATAAAGCTGAATGTAAAATAACAGTATCTGACATACTCTAGCTAAATGCGGTGTGCTAGCAGAAACTTGTCGTGGTGGTCCTGGTGCGATTGTAGGTCCATTCCCTAGAGTTTGAATTGCAACTGGACGCTGTACTTCGCGGTCTATCGCTTCAGCACTGTTAGTGCGCGAAGAGGATCCACTACGTCGGAACATTCCAGACAGTTTTCCCTTAAGGTTAGTTTTGCTGGAACGTATGTCCCCGGCCAGACTGAGATCGGAATCTGATCCTTGATGCTACGGATAGGTGGTACAGAAATACATTAGGGACAATGTGCCACTTGTATTCCTAGTTATAGGTAGCGCGAAAGTTATGACTTACAGAATAGTCACTTTCAGTTCCTTTGCTGCGCGTGAGACTTAAGCTGCGCAGTTTTCCCATGATACCACGTTTCTTCTTCCGCATACGAGGCATATCACTTTGAGTCGAACCGGTCGATAGTCGCGAATCTAGACTGGAATCCCTACGCATCATGCCGTAGTCGGAGTCAATCGATTGTAGCGACGACATGCTATCGTCACCTTCTTTCCAGATAAGCTGTAGTGCGATACAGAAAATGTGGGGCTTAAGAGGAGAATAAATGGACATACATGAGTTTTTTACCCCCTGTTGTTCAGCTTGCATGGATTGATCCAACGAAAGACTCTTCCTGTACAGGCTGCCACCGTTTCGGTTAACCCGCATCACAGGTCGTCCAGGTGAATTTTCGTTCATCGCTTCATTCTCTTGGGATGCAGCACTGAATAGCAAATTAAACAACATTGAAAAGAAGCCTTATGGAAACTAGTGCCGTTGGAAATCGTTCTTACCGTCGCATTCCTCCACGGCGTGCACGCTCTCTGTCTTTTTCCTCATCGCACATACGTTGATATCGTCGCAGATCCTCGGATGCATCAGCCAGCCTAGCTAATACTGTAGAAATCGACTGCTGTGCCTGCTGTGAAGCACCAGGTCCAGGCGAAGGACTCTTATGACGCATGGGAGGCGTTGGAATGGGTGCATTCGCTGTGATGGTCTGGAAATATAAGAAATAAGCATGTTTCAGTTGCAGTGTAGGCATAGGCTTCATCGCGCTCGAGTTACCTTTCCAGTGCTTGTCGTGTGGGAATCCTTTGCAGGTACCTTCTGTAGTTCCGGTGCCAATTTCACCAGTTCGTCAACCGTTTGCAATAGAGCTCCGATTCGCCGATCACCTTCCGCTTCTAGCCTCTTTCGCGTCGCGTCGAGTCGTTCGCGCTCGTATCGATCGCGATCCCGACGTAACTTTTCGTTCGCCGTGCGTAGCTTGGCGTGAGCATCACGTAGCTCCAGTAGGTCACTCTGCAATTCCGTCACCTTCCTGCGGCCTTCTTCAATCTCTTCTTCTGTTGTCTTTTTAATTTGCTCGATCTTACGTTTCGATTCAAGTTTCTCTTTATCCCGTTCCCGCTCCACCTCAAACAACGTTTGGCGTAGATCCCGGGCAAGAGTAGATGTTTCTTGCACCAGCCGCTGTAGTTCTTCACGCTCTTTTTGCCAAGATAACTCCAGTCGTGTTTTGGTGCCGGGTACCTTCGATTTGCCGCTACCCATAATTTTTTCCTCTTCCAACTCGTTGATCTTTGATTGCATCTCAGATATTTTGATCTCAGATGCACTTAATTCCGAAATAAGTTCCGTGCGCACCTTACTCGCTTCAAGACGAGCCTCGCTTAACTCATCCTCGAGACAGCCGATCTGCTGCTCCAGTGCTACAATTTTTGTCTTGTCATCATCGTCTCCACTGCTGCTTGTGACGGACGCCAGACTGCGCCGATTTGCCTTCATGTCTCCGATTTGCTTCTGTGCTGCTTCAACTAATTGCTTGAAAGTATCACGATCGCGTTTAAATCGCTCGCATTGTCGCTGCATCGCCGTCAGTTCGTTATGAAGGTTTGTCACCTGTTGCTCGTAGCGCAAACGTGTGGCAGCTACCTCCGACTTTACATTAATTTCCGATGTTTCCAGCCTGGAGAAAACATAGACAAACATTGATACTAAATCGCACAGAATCGATTGATTGGCTATAGTACTTACTTCTTTGACAAGTTCTTCAGCTCTTGCTCTAGATGAGCGTTGTGTTCGCTCAATGTGCGCTGAGCTTTGTTAATGCGCTCATAGTCATCCAGCTTGCTACGAAGATCTTCATTCTGAAAGCAACAATTTAAGACATTGAACGAAATATAATATTAAATCACCTGAACTGGAGCAATTAATATACGTCTACATACATCTTTTTTTAGTTGATTCACTTGATACGCATTCATCTCGTTCTCCTTGGACAATTTATCGTAGTCATGCTGTTTGTCCTCGAGGGCCGTTTTTAAACGATTCTTCTCTAGTTCGATTCCAGCATGCCGGTTATCATTGTTTGTCTCAAGCGTTGTCAACTTCTTCTGCACCTCCACCAACCGACGACTCATATTGGTGTTCTCCTTCACAAGTCTCGTCTCGATTGCTTCCGCCTGGATTAGTTTGCTCTTGAGTTTGTCAATTTCTTGAGTCTTTTCTCGCTCGGACACCAACTGTGCCTGTAGAACCAGATGTTCCTCCTCTATTGTTTCATGTTTCAGAAGCAGCTCCTCAAACTTTCTACTCTGTTGATGAATCTCCGTTGTTAATTCTGTAAATATTAATAATCGAGATAAATAAATGCACTCCATTGGACTACCAGCTTCTCAACATCCTACCTTCATTTTGCTTTTTGAGATCTTGCAAAATCTTTGAAGATTCGCTATCATTGGTACCAGATTTGCTCTTCAGTGCCGACATTTCCCGTTCCAAGCTTTCTTTTATGAGTTCGGCATTTTTCTTCGACAATTGAAGCTCTTTCTCCAGATCACATATGCGATTGTCCAGTTTTGATTTCTCTTTGCGAGTTTTTTCTAGATCTCGTTCTACAGTGGAGTGTTTTTCTTTCTCTGACTTGAGTTGTACTTCCAGGAAAGTTTTACTCGATTCGGTTGCTTTCATCTGTGAGAAGATAAATTCATATAACACCTATCGTAATATTTTACTGATGTATGTACTCACGGTGCTATTTATCTTTGTTATTTTGTCTTCCAGCGTTTTGATCTTTTCATTCTGCTTCTTGTTTTCATCCTCTAACTTTTCTACCGTCCGCTGAGCTTCGTTCAGTTTTGAATTTTGTTGTTCTAAAGTTTCCTTTTTCAGAGTGCCTTAATAAAACAAGAAGGAGTATGTTGTAACATTTTCTTTCATGACTAATGGATCCATTAATACTTAGTTCCGTCGTGAGTTTCTCACGCTGTTGTTTAGCATCGGCTAGTTCCACCTCAAGTTGTTTCTTGTCCTTTTCCAATGTAGTGATACTCATGGCACCTGATTTGCCAACCAAAGCTCTCAGATCATCGATTTCCGATTCACTTTCTTCGATCATTTTCTAATGAGTTTAAATACGTTATTTAGAATGAGGTCTTCATGTGCCGTATGAATTCATACCTTCAGTTGTAATTTCGTATGCATATCTGTAGGATTCTTTGGGACACGTGATGGTAATTGACTGGTAGATTCCTGAATAATACGTCGCAATCGTATCTCGAGCTCCTGTTTCTCCTTCTCCAGTTGTTCAAGAGAGTCGGTGAGCTTTTTCGTATCTGATGTCGACGTAGGTTTGCGAGCGGCCTGCAGTTTCTTGATCTCTGCCTGATACTTTTCATTATCCTGCTCAAGACTTTGCGTCTTGGCACGTAAAACTGTTGCTTCCTGCTCAATTACCTGTAATTGACGCTTCAGGTCCAATGTTTGCTGTTCGGTGAATGCATCGAGGGACCTGTAAAGAAACAACGTGTGGTAGCCAACATATTGAACTCTAAATATATGAATGTTGTAAACTTACTTCGATTTGCCTAAAGCTTTACCACCCTTTGACTTAGCCAATGCCATCTCAGCTTGTAGTCGCTCAAATTCACGATCCTTCTCGATTAATTTTTTCCGTAGATCACTTATTTCATCCTCCATAACGGTGATCTTCTTTTCCTCGAGAGGATCCTGCACATTTGTCTTTCCACTTCCAATGGTCGAGGAAACTCTGCGACCGAGTTCCTTAGTTTTGGATGCAAGACTCTCCTGCAGGTCCTTAATTTGTTCGCGACCCTGTTTGTTTTCGTGTTCGAGTTCCTCCATCTTTCGCCGCAACACGGCCATCTCTTGCTCGTTTAACTCAAGCTGTAGGCGCAGTTCAGCTGGATCGTCCTCGTCTGATATTCCTTCGTCCTTTTCTATGGGAGCCGTGTCTGAGCTAGATCGTGAAGTTGGCGCAGGACTAAGTTTCCTCGTCTTTGTGAAGATACTGCTCTTCGCTGTAGTTAAGGAATTTTGAAAAAAAAAACACGATAATTATTATAATAGCATCTTTAGAAAACAGATATCCAGTTGACCACTGATCATCCTACAAAATAACTCACTTTTTGCCTTCGTTGCCATCTTCTTTAGTTGCATTACGAGGGAATCGTTTTCGTCCTCTACACGTGATGATTTTCGGCGTAAATTTTCAGCCTCCTCTTCAGCATACTTTAACTGTTCACGGAGATCCGCTTCCCGTTCGAGCGAGTCCTGCAAGTCTCGCAGGAGCTGAGCCGGATCCTCTTGAGATCCGCCACGTGTCAGTGAGGCCCTCGAAATCTTACTATCAGCCGATGTGGATTTTCCAATATTACCAAGACTTGGCGTTTTCTTAGTCGGGGATGTTGGCGTTGACCCGGATCCAGAGTTTTCCAGCTCAATCTGCAGACGACGTGCAACCTCGTTTGAAACCTTCAGCTCGTCCTCAAGTTGTTTTATTTTGGCCGCTAGATCCCCACTCGTCCCAAGGGCAGCTTTTTCCGATTCCAGCTGTTCGATACGCCGATCAGATTTCTTTAGTTTAAACGACAGTATTCTGCAGTTTTTGGTTGTCTGATCTAGCTCTTTTTTGAGTGAAGCGTACTCATCCGCTTGTTCCTCGCGGAAATTGTCATGCATTTCTTCAATCTCCGTTTCCATATTGCGCAACTCACGTTTTATTTCTTCATTCTCGTCCATGAGTTCTTCGCATAACGTTTCCGCCTGATCCAGTTTTTGTCGCAGCTGCTCCTCAACGCTCCTGCTGCCTCGAGCATTTATGTCCGCTGACATTTCCTTCAATTTGCTCGTGAGGAATTTTTTCTCATCCTGTAGATCGTCGATCAGTTGTTTCTGCTCGTTAACTTTCTGCTGCAACTTTAGCGCTTCAGAAGCGGCTGTTTTGTTCGAAACGGTATCTTGAGAGGCGAGACGCCGTAACAGAATATCACTCTTGTCACGTTCTGCACGGTCGCACCTTGCCTTTACTGTTTCCAATTCACGCTTAAGACTCTCAATCTCTTCCTGCAGTTCCCTGCTGTCGATGTGATCAACGATAGTTGCTTCCGTCGTTTCGGTCGTTTCGGTTGTAATTGAGTGCAGATCATCATCTTTCGCTTTTTTGTCTTTGATTGATATGAGGAACTTTACATCGTCGCTGCTGGTACTAGGCACCAGCGGTTCGCCAGACAAGCGACCACTCTTCGGTTGGAAGGATGTTATAGAAGGACTGGACTGAGTTAGTGTCGGTTTCGATGCCGTCACAATGGGAGACGTGAATGTCTGCGGCGTTGTTGAGGAGGAATCTTCGATGCGTCTACGACGGATAACGTTTTTCGTACCACCGCTACTAGCATCGTTTGAGGGTGTTTCTTTGGGCATTGATGGTGTTATAGTGGAGGAGCTACTACTTGTAAGTGGTGAATTTGCAAACGATACTGTTGGCTTGACATTGCTGGGGACTTGTTTGGCAGTTGAAAATGAACTGGTGACACTGGAATCAGGTGTGTCTGGAATGGGTCTTCGTCGTCTTCGTTCGATTTTTTCCACAGCTTCTGGCTCTGTTTTAGACGGTTTGAGGACAACTTTGGCTGTGACAACCGACGGTTCATCTCTGCAAGGGTATACAAACGTACGAATAAAATCAGTATCAATATATAACTAAAAATAAACATTTTCTTACTTTTCCTGCTTGGGTGGGACGGATCGCTCTTTACTGGATTCACGTTCGATGCTACTCTGGCGTTTCATAAGGTTTAATTTACGCACACGTTCCGCTAACGAGTCGCTCTTTTCTATTACAATATCCGTAGCACTATCCTCCCGCTTAAGCAATTCTACTTTGTCCTCCTTTTTGACGCTGTCAACCTTTAGAATCGGAGGAAGAGGTGGTCTTTTTATAGTGACCGTTGTCGAGTTAGCTTCGTCCAACTGAAATTATGTACAACAGATACGTTGCTATTATGGATTTCTTAACGCCCAATTTTTATGCCAATACTAACATTGTCGAATGTTGTTGTATGACGTCGCCTAGGAAGGGGCAAGTTGACGGTAAAATCTGCTTTAACTGTCTGAAGAATGTTGTCCAGATCTGGTGTCGAAGCCCACGACGCCGGACGCTGTTGGAAGTTGGGTATGCTACCGGAACCGCCACCATTGTTACTGTTGCTACTCGGACTAAGTAGATTCTGTGTCGACGTCCAGCTTCGCACCGGCTTATCAAGTGTGTTGCTACTACCACTATCACGGTTGCTTAAAATAGGATTAGTTTAGACTATAATTATATTATTCTCAAACATGAAAGCATAACTCACCGTGATTGTGTTGAGCCAGGTAAGACAGGTGTTGAAGCTGCTATATCGTCGCCATTCCGTTTATTTCCATGCTCTTTGTAGTCCCGAAAGCAGCGCTTGCACCGTGTTGGCCAGCGTACTTGTGGGTGGAATCCGAGCGGACATAACTGATCACCTTTGGCGCTTGGAAAAAGGTGTGACATGGTGTAGTCTCATTCAATCAATTTTTACACTGAAAATGAAAATTTCCGAATAAGAAACGGGATGCATGAGTGAGCACTCCCGAAACTTGATATTATAAATAGTCGATAACAATAGCTGTCTTTAGCGTCGTATCACATGAACGCAAATTTTAGAAGAGTTTCATTACAACCATTAGTGCCAGATTATTAACAGTGACTGATGCCAAGCCCACGTGCAAACCGGCAGAACCATAAATACTAAATTTGTCTCTATTTTTAACATCTATCCAGCCTTTATGGCCCTTCGTAATCCTACAAATACAATTCATTGACAAAACCGTTTTACACATTTTTTTGTAAAAAAATAGAATATAAGGATATACCACTAATTAATTGTGTAAATAGTGATAGTTTATTACAGACAGTTTGAATACCATTCAAAAATACAAATCCAATCCAAAGCACCATTCAAAATCAAAATATCTTTATTTTGACGTACATTTCGAAAGAGCGGTGAGAGCCGCAATAGTTCTACAATTCTTTTATCATATTCGTTACCTGTAATAAGAGCGAATGAGAAACAGAACGATTCAGTGCCGTACCATTGCTAGGGCACTGAAAGTTTTAAGCAGGCGAGTTCAACATTATACTATTAATTTAAATCGTTTTTATAAGCGATAATAAAAATCAAATATAGAACAGCTCATATTTTAGTAATTTTTTTTTAACTAAAGCAAGTACCGATAAAATATTTTCTTTTAATTTGCAGAATAGTTGTGGGATTAAGAACATAAAATAAATATACTAAATTACGATTTATTGCTTCCAAACATACAATTTCGTTTAATGATTTAAAGTTATAACTAAACAACAACTAAAAGAAAATTGATTAAAAATTCAATCTAATGATATTGGATCTGGTTTTTCATACTTTATTGAAACTGATAAAGTTTATAAAATCAATTTCTATTTATTAATAATTTCAACAACACTGACGTAAATAAATTCTGGTTCTTTCAAATCCACGATATCAGACGTCAGTCTGGAATATTCTTCCAATGATTTAAGCTGAAGTACCATGCGTCTCCATCAATTTTTAAAATATCGTTTTTATGGTTTTGTGTAATTCAAATAGATCAATCAAATAGTACAGTGGGTATTATTGCTCTGATTTTATAATGTTATTTGCAGTAATTTGCAAATATTCGTGTGGTAGGTGGAAGATTATCTTTGAGATCTACCATCACTCTACTCCAGAAAACACGTTTCTCATGGATCTGCCAAATCTTATTCACAGTTGAACATCTCGAACACTAACGTCATTTCGTTCGCGACAGCGGGTCAGCAAACTTGTACAAATCTTCTTTACAAACACGTGACAAATAATCGGTACTGTCAATGTAACATCTTTCGCAAACGTTAACTGACCGGAGTTTAAAAATAGAAAAAGACTTACGATAGCATTCTTCGACCAACTAACGCAAGATACAAACAATAAGTGACAAATAGAGTTTCCTCGTTTCACAACGTAGCCGTTTTTGTTACGCTACACCAACGGCCATCAGGAAACTTAATGACGTAGTAAGGAAAAACATATATGTGTTCAAGAGAAAGAAAGACAGAGAATGAGAGAGAGAGAGAGAGAGAGA
>JXXB01040606.1:0-10600 GCA_000956275.1 Anopheles koliensis | reverse complement strand
CAGTATGCATGTATCACAATATCCCAAACTTATTGATACTATATTTTAGACATAAATGGTGCAAAACATTCTGGTGAATAGCGTTAAATTGTGCGCGTGTTTTAATTTGCATGCGGGAACGCAACTGGTATGTAAAAAAACAGTAGTGTGGTAGATACCATTCACAGACATTTTAATTAGTTTGTTTGGAAATATGCAGTCATATCAAGAGCATAAATGTTTGTTTTTAAGAAGAGAAAACTTAGTGCTATAGGTTATGAGCGAAAATCCATCGTGAGTTAAAAATGGGAATAAAGAGTTTATATTGAAATGATTGCGTAAACAATAAACGAACACGAACGAAGAAAACAAACTTCCCCAGCAGCACATGATTGTTCTGATGCACGATCACAAAATTAAAGTGTGTGACATAAATCTTAGCTCTGTGACAGGTATAATCGAAAACATTCTAATGAAATTCACGAACCATTACAATACACGAACCATGCAAGTTTACGTGAGAAAATCGGTCGTGGTTGTTTGTGGGATGGGTAAAAATACAATTCGCAAGGAAAGCAGAATGGGGGCCGTGGGTCCCGAACATAACGAGCCTTGCAGTGACACAAAGGGAATCAGCGATTTTTTTTCGGTTTGTGCAGAATTGCTGTTTTCGTATCTAACGAGTTGCATGTGATTCCATCAGCATCAACGGTTCTTGCGTGTCGAAAAACGCTATCATAAATCGTAGTTTTGTGAAGATTTGTGCATATAGTAAGACTTTTTCCATGGTGATGATATCGATGTGTCTGTTACCTAGATCCATGGCAAGCCAAGAGAAACAAATAAATGGTTTTATTGATTTGTATGGTTTGGGATGGCAGGGCTGTGTGCGGACGCTCTGATCAGCGTTAAAAATTTTCAGCTAAAATCCTAAATTGAAAAGATTAATAACATGTTAGTAAATATTTTCTGATAAAATCATTAATAACGTAATATAAAATCTAAAAACAAATTAAAGCATGATGTTTGTCGAACACCTGCATTGATTATAATTAAAATTAAAATGTTCAGTTGGATCGCTCGTAATGTGTTAAATCAAAGCAATCCACGCATTGTCCATGCAGATTCCGGGCACTGTGAATGCATATGTGATGAACTACAAATTCTAATGCAACTTCCACCTGAACAACATGAGCATGCACATCTAATAAATTTATGTTCACGGTAAGAGTATGGACGAACTAAAAGGATTGCGGCTGGTAGGAAATATTAAAGTATGTAATAATAATAATCATTAATTAGTAGACAGTAAAGATGCCGCGTGAATTCTTAGAGAACAGCGCTTGAAATACACACCAGGCGGCTATATAAATTTACAGCGCAGCTCTTTAGCCATGATGTTATGTTGTTTTATTTTTTTTTAACTTTTATTGATACAAGAACCGTGTGTACTGCTGTCCGTTACCTTCGCCGGTGGTCAAGTGGGCAGCTGTGATAACAAAAATCACACCATAGACTTTCGAAGCTTTAAGAAGGGAAGATTTATTCTATTTATGTCATAAAACTGCTTACTACTGCCAACGATCCGACCGATTTAGCGCTCTGATGAACGGTTCGAGCATGGTTGTTAGGTATTTATTGCAGGTATACGTATTTACACCACCGACGGGTTTGCGTCTAGCACTGTAGCCTGTTCAGCTGTAGCTAATCCAACCGAAATGGAAAGTTAATGATTCCCGAAGATGCTTTAAGTTATCGTAAAGTGGTGGCCTAAAGACGCCATTGACGAATATATGCACTTCCGATCGATTTGGTGTTATAAACGTTGGATATGTTGTCATTTCAGTTGCGTACTAAAGAGATGTGTAACGTGTGTGTGTGTGTGTTTTTTTAAAGAAGCGAGATGAAAGTGCCGGCATGCTAGATATAAATATGCAGACTAATGCACTCCGTCAATCAGCAGTCGGTTAACATACTCTTTTTGCCCTCTTGATAATCACGCTAATTGAAGGAAGAAGACGGATTTGACCCGTGAGAGATGGATTGGTACTTGAAAACTGATGCAACATCCAGTGTTAATAATAATCCAGTGTTAATGAGTTCTTTGATAAGCTAACTATCGATGGATCCAAAACAATTGTGTGTTTTCAGAAGTACTTAAGATTGCCATCCGTCGTTCTTCTCCAACGCCATCCAACGTGCTCAAATCGGTGCTGGGAAGTAATAGTCCGAATGACTTGAGAGTTATTGTATAATTGAAATGAAAACCTTAAATGGAGTAATTATCGATAAAAAGAGGCTGAAATATATGTGAGTGAATGGAAATAAGTTGGTTGCGTGTCTGTTCCCTAGAATAAACCTGCTACTTTGGGCTGTACATCTAAACCATCGGTTTCCAGAAGAAAAATGGTTTGATGAATTTATCATCTAACTTGTTTACTGACATACAGTACCTGCAAAGAATTACGAAGAGGAGTGTGAACAAATTGCTTTGCAACAAACAGTATTCCACATGACTGTATTTGAGATGTAGAATTTGAACCGAAACTGAGAGCATTTAAACGTCTCCCCTCGAATATCGAAGTGAAAACCACCGTATCGGCATTTCAAGCCATTCATTTGGTGTTTTACAAAATGTCTTCCATCAGAACGAGTGATAGGTCTTTTTTTTGTTGAAAGTATAAAAAATGTTCGTGTGTTCTGATCACATTCCCATGAGCGCTTAAACAAGGTACCGGGAAAAGAACCAAGAAATGGAAATGAAAGAGAACGAACACAATTCTTCGATCCTCGCGGTGGGAATCCGATAACTAAACGTAGACACCGTTGAACGTTGGAGTAAATGGCTTTAGACTGCGACTGTGTGTTATTTCGAGGCCGCCTTATGCGGGACGGTGATTGTTAAGTGTTTAAAGGAAGGATTTGCATTCCGAATGTGGCACGAAAGTGAACGAAGCAAGACGAATATGGATGACGCAGAAGAATACGAATACGTCGTTGTTCGTTGTCGATGAAAGAGCACCGCCATCTAATTCTCGATTAAACAATTTTCATCGCATTGCTGGTCTTTCTCGGTTAGAAATGTTGAGTTTTTTCTGCTTTGCTACCTCCCTCTCCCGCACAAATAGGAGACTTATTCCGGGTGCCCGGGCTACTATGATGGCTTAAGGATAAACGCATCGTAATCAACGTAGACGATGGAACAAATAAATTAAAGAAGAAAGAAACACCATACCCATCGCGAAGGCACTATTTTTATGAGCACAGTGATTAAAACCCTTCCAAAATGGACGAGGGAAGTATTTTTTTCTGGTTGGAGAGGTTTCCAGTTCGCTTTTGCTTATATTTAATGCGTAGCTTTGTTGGAGGCACGATAAAAAGCTACACTGGGTCGTGGAACTATTGTAGTTCGCCCAGTGGTATTGTCTCCATTTTTTGTTAGAATGCTAACGAAACAAAGCGGAACAACGTATAATAATTACGGCCGTCGTTTGTAGGCTCTGTGGAAAAATAAGAATAAGGTTGGTTTCTTATGTGATGTATACGAAGTGCATGCACACAAAGCATTGTTTGAAGATAACGTTTGTCACGACGAAACTGTCACGAAGCTATGCAGCTATTAGTAGTGTATCTGGAATTTATTCCGCTCAAATTAAGCACACTCAAAGTCTTTTCTATTTTACTGAACTTAAAATAGCTTAAGTATTTTAATAACGCTGAATGCGAGCTAATATGCTTCGTAAGCAAACCCTATTCGTACATTATTTATCGATTTGAGTTTCGATTTGAACCCTCAAGATTTATAGCAGGGGACAAGCAGGCGCAAACCATTTATAGTGTTGTGTATTTTATAGTACCTTATAGAGTTATACACAGATTGCTGCTGTCATATGAAAATTATGTTTTTCTAAACACAAACATCATTCGATGGCAGTATTTGAGGCTTTGAGCTCTATTTAAAGAGCAACAATTTTGGAGTGAAATATCCCAGTAGTTGCCAGAATAAGAATATTCACTAGAAAAACTTTACAGAGAATATTTTACGCTTCGAAATGAATGCAATAATTTAACATTGTTGGTTCCGATGCTAATTTTTTCTTCATGGTTGAACTTGAAAAGTACAGTTGTTAGAATTTGGCTCTATTGGCCAAGATACAAACCCCGTCGGAATTTTGTAACGAGAACCGTAAGCATTTTCATCATCTAGAATAAGTGAACTAATGAAGCTAAAAACAGACACAAGTGTAAAATACCAGTGTAAGATTACAAAATATTTTTGAAACGTACTAATTAAAACCAAGCTTATTAAATTTGTGCAAAAATCTATAAATAAACCTACTTGAAAATGTGTAGTACCGTCCCAACAGCGACGAATCAAACTCATTTCTGATGTTGTAATATTGGGAAAGAGTTTCATAGAAATGCGGGATGAAAAGATAAACACACACAGCGTGCGGGTATGCTGTGAATCAGAGTTACGAAGCTTTGCTGATTATGCGGGAACTTTTCCAGTTGTTTACCGAAGAATATTTGAAATAGTAAAAGACCCAGCAGGGCGGTTAAATTATAATGGGCCAACGCAAAATTGAATATAATCCTCTTTGTAAACAGACGCCCGAAAAGGACTGATGCAATGATAATGAAAATCGTGTGTCCAAATATTTTGCATCCCATTATCTGCCTGCTTGCTTTTCTGTATTGTCAGAGGGTGTCGCTGAAACGATTTATTATATACTAGCTTTTTGTATAATGGACAGAAATGTAAACCCGAAAAAATGTTTATTTTGTAGGACAGCAGAGAAGAGAAGATAATTAATATACATATACATGTTTACATATTTTCCTGTATACAAACGAAACAATTATTTAAACAAGGCTTTTTGTAAGATTATTTTTTAAATCGATTGGATTGTTTACATTCCTAAAAGTCGTAGGAAATGTATTCATCAGAAATCAATCTAATATACAATGAACTGGGATTAATAAGTGAATGAAAAGGAAACAAATTGTTGAGATGTACTTTCGAAACATATACATGCATCTTTTTATTTACCAAAAAGGTAAAAATAAAGCACTGTGCGAGATAACGCTGCGCTTCTATTTTTTCTACTTCTGTTAGTGTCGTTTAAATGTTTTCTCTTAGTACTCTTTATTGAAGTCAAAGGAATGTCAGTCGATGAAGTTTCTTCAAAGGTCCCCTTATATCTAGTTATATCTTGTTACATGAAATACCTTCAAACGACTTGAAAACGATTTAAGTTTCTCATAGGAAACATTGATCTAGGAGATAAGCAGAGAGCATATATGTCAAATTGTCGAAAAAATAAATCAGACGGATTATGACGATATATTCCATTCAATGAGTGACGAATCTAAGACTATTTATTTTTGTAAATGTGTTATTTTAATAATTTAATATTTGATAAGATGAAGTTTTTTTTTCATTAAATAGATATAAAAACATTAATACCTACCAGCACAATTTATTATTTGATACGTATTTCGTACCATTATTGCATATTCATATGCTAACGATCACGATAATATTGTTGAATACTAAATTTAATATTATAACTCCTGGTGTAAACTACTATATCCAACCAAATACAGCCTACGATTAACGTAATACGAAACATAAACATAAACACGAACGTAAAACTTCACTCATATTCTTAAAGTGAATTCAATCACAAACATAAAATTTCGAGTGAAAGTTTGCAAAAGGTGTCACTCCCTTGAGTGGATCCTTGCATATCGTTTCGGTCATTTCGGTCATAGTCTGTTTCCATCATAATGATTAATGTTTTGCACAAATCGACTGTTTATCATGCATGTTTAATGGTGGAAGTACAATTGCAAACCGGTAGGCGTTGGTCATTGCGTCTATAAATAAAAAAAGATCTATTATGCTGATTAGAAATTTCCATTATGGCTGAAATGTATTCCAGCCCTTGTTTACCTCAAACGGAAATGGAATGTTTCTTGTTTGCATGCTCCTTTCCAGGATGTGTACGCTTGTACGCGTGCCTTCGTTAAAAGGCGTGAGTGAACGCAGTGCGCATGTTCCGCTGGAACGCAACTCCATGGTGCCATTGCTGTGGCAACACGGCAAGTATATGTGACATTATATGTGACTTCGCGTTGGTGAGTGTATATATACACAGCGAATCGGTAGAATCGATCCATAGGCGCTATCATCCGGTACACCATATAAAGCGTATGAAATTCACAATTGTTTTTAGGTGAAATACGAAAAACCCATAACTTTCTTTACGAAACAATAGCGGACCCGTGAAGGAAAACGTTACCGATACTTCTAATAGTCGAACATTAAGCAGCAATTTGGAATGCGTTTGATAGGAAATAAAATCAATCGAGTTGGTGGGTCAGTTCAGCTGTCAATTAAAATACATACTTTACAGTCGTACGAGCGCCTGTCCGCGTTGGTCCTTCCCACGTTTAGTGTTTTGCCTGTCGTGTTTATGTAGCTCATACAGACTGTGTGTGTATGTGTGTGTATGTGTGGTGTGTATGTGTGTGTATGTGTGTGCGCGTGCGTTTGTGTGTGTGTGTGTGCGGTAAATGTTGGAGTTATAAGTCCCATGTAAAAACGACGACAGAGGAAATTGTTGGCTCCGAGCTGCAATAAATAGGTTTTGTGTTGAGAAAATATCCATCCCCATCGAGTGCCAAAGAGGAAAAGAGAACACCAGCCGTACACCGGCAAAGAACGCCGTCCTTTCTTGCCATCCCTCGTCGGTATGGGGCCGCGGAAAGACGAGATGAAAACGCGCAGTGCCTACCGTGATGATGATAATGGCCCTTCGTGGAGCGGCACGCGGTACGATGGCGGCAGAGTTGGGACGCGGGTTGGCGGTGGGATTGTCGGATGTTTAATTCGTCGAGCTGTCGAGGTGCTTCTAGCGGCGGAGACGCCGGGTCGAAGAGTTTGACGGTGAGTCCTTGCTTGTGTTGTGGATATGTGACTTCGGTCGTACGGTCGGATCAGCTCGCTGTTAGCCTCAGTTGAACGAGTGCAGTCATTCAGTCAGTCTGGTTGTTACGGGCGTGCTTGCAATCGTACGGTTTTTACGGTCTATTCCGACGGCGATGGTGGTGTTCCATAAAAATTTTATTTACATCACCAATCCCATAATCATTTAATAACTGTGAGGAAGCCGCGGCAGACGTTGCGAGGAAAAAAAAACCATGACAAAAAGTCAACCCAAACAAACACAACGGAATAGGTGCTACATGTTAAATCAAGTGAACGTGAAACAATGCTAGGCTTTGAAATGCAGTCGTTAGCAATAGTGCGTTGTGCTATTGTGAAACTTTCGCAAAGTGTTTGTTCTGACTCCAGTTTAGCGAACCGCAGTAGGGATTATTACATTGCAAATCTCGTGCTGCAATGCCTTCATCTGCTAGTTTCACCAGATGCTCCGGAAGAGTTGTAGCACTGGAATGATGTTCACATATTATTAAACCCGATAAGTGCATGCTACGTGCAATAAGGAGCATAACATAATCGTGAAAAAATCGGTAGCCTATAACTTGTCGTAAATTTTAACAGGCATTATAAAAACATAAAACTTTTCTCCCGTGCTGCAACTGAGGTTCATTGCTGAAACGTGTGCTGAGATATTGAAAAAGGTTGTAAACTGTCGAATGTTTCAACAAAATTAACTTGTATTTTTCTACTTTTAGAACTAACAAAATTAAAGTGTGCTTATAATGTACGTGTTCAGTCAGCTGCAAGACTTTGATTTGCGATAAAGTGTGGAGTAATATTCATCACAAGAAGTTGTTAGTTCCCAATTAGAAAGAGTGTGATTGAACAATAGTGAAAATGATTATAAAGAAAGGTAAATATTATATATTTTATTACATTATTATTACACAGTTAGTTGGTATAGTTTCCTAGCCAAGAGTTTTTGAGACGATTTAAGAAAAAATCGAAAGTCTCAGCACTATTGCAATATAACCCGAAAGTTTTTCTATGTGAATTTGAAATATCGTTGCATCAAGCAACGGTCGAGCAAATATACAAAAGAAAAAGCTCAAAGGACTCGAACACGTCGTAATGTAGAAAAATACAAAACGCTTGTGGCAACCAGAAAAAAATATGACCTTCGTATGTAAAAACTATGGCATGGTGATAGAATGACCTTGTGTGTGAACACAAAACTAGAGCAAAAAACAAAACGGAATATACAGCTCAAATCTTTTGCGGCAAGGGATGCACAAACCCTTACCAATCCTTTGCTCCGGTTCGTTGCAACAGTTTTCGTGTCAGAAGTGCACAACCTTGGACGCAATAAACCGTTCAAACAATTACAAGGTTTGAACTATATTTGACCTCGCTAGGTTGTTACATCGCAGTACAAAAAAAGGCTAAAGCGGGCTACAAAAAAAATGGAACGGAAACGCAAGCAAACGAAACCTATCGAAAAGCAAACATTGTATGTATCATCTTGCCTGAAGAGAAAATAGAGCAACTGTACACCCGGCCTTTTTCGGAAGAAAATGATGCTTTTAAGATATTTTAAAGTTGGCCATGCTCAGACACGTTTATTGTATAGGATTCTGAAAGATATTTTTGCTCATTAGAATTTGAGAAACGTTAGCTATATATTTTCATTCATGACGATGAAATGTGTGAGTAAATCTTGTTGTAATAGCTGCGTGAGCTTTACAGCAAACAAAATTTCCATTCGTAGCATATTTCTACAGCCATAAAATGACGCTATTACCGGTGGGTTCATAATTGGATTAGTACGGTAGCCGTAGTGCATCCATATGATTTGAAAGAATGCCAAAATGAAAACATTCTTCCGCCTATTGTGAATACAATCGCGCGGCATTTCGGGCAAAGTCACTTTATGAATGGTGTAGCGTTAAACCGACTGCGAGAAATGTTTGTTCAGCGCCTCATGCCCTGAACATCAAATACGAAAGTACCGGCGCTATATTTGAAGGATAAATATTTATTGTTTTCATAAAGCGAGCACATATGAGGCAAACTCTCACTGTCTGAGCGGTGCTGTGGGCCGTTGCCTTTGCCACGTTTTGGGTGTGATTTATTATTTCTCATGATGATATCCTAACCCTTTTAAGAGCATGGTAGAAGCAAATGTGAGAGCAAATCACTTCAAGTTGAATATTTGTTCATTTGAAACGATTAAAAAAGAATCAATATTTGGACGAATGAATGATTTTGATGTTTCTTATTTGGTAACATTTGATTATCAATAAATCATGCCTAATTATAAGATTCGACGTGCAGTGGCATAGTTATACAAAACAATTTTTTCTCAGATCAATTTGGGTATTATTTTCAAGAACGCCACATTGGTTGACAATAATATGACAAAATGGCGGAAT
Source organism: Anopheles koliensis (assembly GCA_000956275.1). NCBI lineage: Eukaryota > Metazoa > Arthropoda > Insecta > Diptera > Culicidae > Anopheles > Anopheles koliensis. Next base: position 1,237 of record JXXB01040606.1, on the reverse strand, counting down.
ATTCTATTTCCTAGCAACCATTTGTAGAAGGAGAGAAAGTGAAAGAGAAAGTAGAATGGCGAAATTATCATCGTCCATTTGCTTTTACCGTATCGTTTGAGCATGCGCATCCCGATGCAAAATGAAAGAAATTTGATGAATCTGAACGAAGGTTAATTTTCAACGATACCGTGAAAAACTGTTTTGATAGTGTTTTACTGTTTTTATTTGGTCTTAATAAATAATTTATTTTATATTTTTATTTAATATTTATACGTCAAGGAAGTTGGAAGTATTAAAATAATAATTTTGGCCAGACAAGTCATGTACGAAGCAATGTAATAGAATAATTGAGGCTTTAAATAAAGAATGAAAAATTGAATATAAAAATCTATTATGTTTTTCTTTTGAAGCATGGCTGACGGCCTTTATAGGAACGCCTTTATTACAATGGCGTAGTAGAATAAAATAGGCGTGGCTTAATTTGAATCATTCGAGCAGTTATTCGAGTAGAAGTTTAAATGAACAGCTCGAGTCGAAGAGTTGTCCGTTAAATCTAGCAACCTTGACATTTTCTTCGGAATTGAACGATAGGTGGCGCTAGCGTGTTGCGGTGGGAATTTTCGTACAGGTATCAGAAAAGGAGTTTGAACGAAAGTTTGAACGAAACGGTTGTTTAAAAAAAAGTTCTATGATTTTTACGAAATTGTACTAAATATGAAGGATATTGTATTGTTATTTTTTGTTTGCAGTCACACTCTATACTCATGTAATTTGATCAAATACAAAAATTGTGTTATAATTTTATCAGTGCTATAATTGGTTTCCATATTGTTTATCACATTTTATATGCTTGAGCCATGTTTTTTTTCTGTCATTTGTACTAATTTAATTCTAATTCATGTTAGAGTTTAGAATTGCTTATTAAACTAGCAGAATTGCAGATTAATTTAAAATTATTTTGAAATCAATATATGATATTAATAGATTTTAGGATTTAGGATCGAGGATCGGGTGAGCCAATACTACGACAGGAATGACTGTGTCGTTATGTCATGAAAGAATAGGGGAGGAATAAATGTTAACACATATAATTTAAAGAATGTAACCTGAGGTATGACATCGACTGAGAGCATTCCATTTTATATAATAACATGTAATATAACAAACGTTGCTGAGTTTGAAAAGGGTGGAAATGTTTAAAGAAGAGATATCGTTTGACATTTTACCTAGTAATACCGTAAATCAACCGGCTGCA
>JXXB01040587.1:0-17451 GCA_000956275.1 Anopheles koliensis | reverse complement strand
TCTTGTTCTGGCTTGTCATTTGGTTTTTCCTCAAACTTCTCGACGATGGTGTTAGCAACATTCGCATCGACTTCTTCGGTTATTTGAGCTTCAACAATTTCAGAAATTTTAAATGCGTTTTGTATTGCTTCGTTATAGGTTTTGGGTTCTATGTTTATGTTTTCGATTGTTATTTCTTGGTATGGGTTTGGTAAGTTCAATTGTGGAATGCTTTCAATGTTTTCCTCCGAATTGTCTTGTATTGGCTGCGTTGTTTCCAATCCGTTGTTGGTTTTAGATGTAGTTTTTACCGTATGGTGTAATGATTCGGTATTTTCTTGCAATATCTCTTCGGTGTTTCTGTCACTTGAATCGAACATTTCAATTATTTTTTGGTCTAGTTTTGAGATATCTCGTTTGTTACGATTTTTGTCGAGTTGGCTTAGTAAATTTTTTGTTGACTTTTTAGATTCATAGGATGCCGATGTACATGATTTGTTTTTTATCATTTCTTTTTCTTTTACTATACTAGCTACTGTGTAGTGTTTGGATTCCTTCATTGTTTCAAACTTCGCTTTAAGTTCTTGAATGTTTTTTATTTTATATTCTTCATCTGCCAAACTTTCCAATGAGATTGAGTGGTCTTCAGTGTTTCTGTGTTGCTGATTTTGCACTTCAATGTTCGCATAATCATTGCGGTCAACTCTGCTGTGATCAACTTGATCAATATTATTAGCCGAATGTTCAAGTGATTCGCTGTATACTGTGTGAATATAAGAAGTAGATGCTTTTTGACTCACTGGAGGTATGAGTTTTCGCTTAGGACTGCTCCTGATAATCTCTTCGGTTGTTGTTTGCTTCATCTCAAACATTTTGATGAGATCATTTGTATTGCGCAGCTCGCTTTCTTCCATTTCGGATTCATGAGTTATGAGATCGGGAACAAATTTGCGGCCTGCTTGTTGCACAAAACCAGATTCTTTAAGATTTGATCTATTTTCAAACTTCAACTGTTTGTGTTTCAACTGTTTTGTGTTTTGTTCAAGCACACTTGTGGTCTGTACTTCATCAACAAGTTTTGGTATTTGTTGCTCCTGCTCGGGGAAAGGTTCTGTACGCATAGGTGCTTTAACAATCGAGGGTAAAATTTGGGATTTTAAATCTCCAATATCAATTTCAGTACGATTGGCATACGTTTCTGTCTGCGATGAGTCAGTTTGATCGCTAACCATTTTTCGATCCACTTGCTTAATCCCTATTCTCTTTTCAAGTTGCTTGATTACCTCTTGTATGGGAGGTATCGATTCTGACATAACATTAGATTCAATTGGTTCCTCCTCTTCACCAAACAATTTTCGCAGCTCTGTAATTTTTCCTGAAGTTTTCTGTCTCTTTGGTGAATCCTGTCTTTCGATCTTTAATTGATGGTCCTCAAACTCCACTTTTTTCTTAGGAGAGCTTTGAGCACTGTGTGCTTTTTGGCTTTGTTCGAGCATTTTAATTTTCGCCTTCACATCACCTGAGCCTCGACGACCTGTCAGCAGCTCCTCATCAGTGAGTTTGCTTACATCACGTTTGAGAATAGAAGTAATGGGTACATCCAATGGGCTGTTTGATGCATCTTTTGTTTCCACTCGATCAGTAAGTGTGCCTGCTTCAGATGTGTCTAACGCAGCAGAAACCGAATGATCTTCAAAGTCCATCGGACTTGTTCCAGTGTGTGAAAACTGCACATCATCTTCGGCCATTTGAAAATCTGCCGTGACATCTGCTTCGTCCGGTAGAATAGGACTCAAACCAGCATCGGTAAGCTCTAACTCCTCAATTTCTACATCAACTGCTGTATCTGTGATAATGCTAACTTTTTTGTTTTTATCTTCAACAGAAGAGGATACAACGCCTGGTGATGTCATTGTTTCAGTGAAACCCCTCGTCAAAGATATGCCCGTGTCCGTCACATGCTGTGATACGCTAGTCTCCGTAATAGGAGATCCGCTGCTGGAATCGAAGCTGCCAAAGAGATATACACTCTTTTTCTTTGAAAACGATACTGTATCATCACGTTTGCGCTCTGTCTGATCAGAGTCGGGATCGTCAACCAGCTTGAATTGTTTGTACCGCTTTCCAGATGCCGTTTCCTTCACCTCACCACCACTGGAACTCATTTCGGTAGTCTTTTCGCGACCATCTTTTGAGGTGTGAGTTGTGGTAAGACTGATCGTCGACTGCGAACTGATCGATATTTCCACATCTTTATGTCCGTACACCGTAAGCCGGCTTTCCGTGATGGCCGATGTGTCGGAAGTTTTAATCTCCTTACGTCCAATCACAAGCTTAATCGCAGGTGAGTCACCTCGACTGAACCGAGCACTGTGTATACTATCGGGAGATTCTATAACCTCGTTCATTGGCGAAGTGCCGCGATTCGAATGACTTTCGGGTTTGAATGTCTTCTCAAAAGTAGTTGTCTTGCGTGCTTTTGTTGCTGTCGACGTCGATGTCGTGGTCGTCTTAGTCGGAGTTATGTCCGTGTCTAGGTCAAGATTGAAATGTTTCCGCGAAGATTTCATAGCACTAGCCGTTGGTTCGGTGGTCCAACCCTCACCACCCTTGGAGCCTTCGTCATTTGGAAGTGCCAACTTTCTTCCATCACTCACATCGGTCGATAATGGACTGAGCGTATCCAAATCCTCGAGTGACGCGAGAGCCACGACTGCGGCCACCGTTGAGTCACGGATCGGTGTTGACGTTCTGGCCATTCCGTGCCGATGACCAACTGGTCCAGCTGCATCCGGTGTATCCAACCAGTGGTACTCACGGAATGCTTCGAAATCGGTCGTTGACATGTCATCGGGCACGGAAGAGTTTTCATCCTCTGGTGTGCATTCGTGTGTACATTTTGAGAAGAAAGTTCACGGATTGTGTTCATGGGCAGTTTTTCCCATTTTTGTTTAACGTTTCGATGGGATTCAAGATTCAACACCAGATACGTGATGTGTTTTCGAAAATTCCACCACAGGTGAGAGCATTGTTTGCAGCGTGTAATTAATCATAACAATTTAATAAGGATCAGAGGAAAAACGTGAGGAAAATATATGTTTCGACATAATGGATTATTGCGTCGCATGTGAACAATGGGTGAATTGGGCGAAGAACTTAGATATAATATGGTAGAGAAACGACCTAGAGAAAGAAATCATCATCACAATCTGAGGGCGATGTACCCTGCACCATACAAGCGTAATCCAATTGGATAAATGTTTTCTCTTACATTTGATTTGTTATTTTCATTGTTTTTTATATTTATATATAGGTATTTATAACATGCCATTGTGTGTTCCTGAGATGTATTTGTGAATATTGTGATCAAGTTTCGTGCAGTGTTATGAAGTACAATAGTGATTCGAACTATAGTACACGTGTGAACCATATGAATACACGTTTCATTTTCATCACATATCCAGTCTGTTATTTGTTTAAATTTTGAAGACAATATCAATGATTGTACTGGAATGAATTTATGTAAACACTCAAAGCGAGATAGATTGCACAATGGTCTGGATTGAAAATGTGAGAACATTTGCTAAACATATATGCACACCTACTACAATCAGTAGCAGGAAGTAACAGCCTTTGACAAATATTGATTCATCCTGCCGATCGAAGGATAGACGTATACTTTTACCAATCTCTCGAGTAAGAAACTATTATTTTTCTCACATTTTCAAGCGCTGTACATCGCAATGCATGAACATGCATCAAAGAGTGTAGGGAATTTAAGCTTTGCAGAACTAAAGTTTGACATAAAACAGGTTCAAAAAATGTTAAATCAATGATAGACGGAAAACGACAGCAACAAACGATACTAACATAAAACCCATACAATCCAATTTTGTCCAAACATCAATTGTTTTATGATAAATGAAAAAAAAAACTATAAACAAACTTAAAATATCCTGGATGAAAATTCAAACATCGAGGGAAATTTGCCAATAAAGAAAACCCCACAAACTACGACGAGAATCAATGGAAAATAAAGCTGGTTTAAACATGACCATTGATTACAGCCAACACAAATCATAACTTTGCCAAATATTTTTATAAAACTATATGAAATGCCTGCTAGCTATCATTTAAAATGTTTCAACCATTTAGCTCAACAATGGTTGGACTCAAAATTTTGTTGAAAATTTGTTCAAACAAATGTGGTTTCTTAGTTACCACAAAAAAACAGGGCATCATCTTGAGTGTATAATAATATACATCATATTTATTTGAAACGAGGTAGACAATCAAAACAAAGACACCACGTGAATGTAATTTTCAGCTATACATGAATAAATTTACAAGTTATCCAACTTTTCATAACCGTTTCATTGCCTTGCATGTGCCTTTTGAACGATGTGTAGTTAAAAAGCTTACCGTAACAATTTATTCCTTCTCGAAACTTCAAACAATACTAAATAGCTAAATTTGAAGAGCACTTGCTTGTACACAAAATACAAGATGATATGATTCACTTTCAGTATTTTAAAACACGCTCACTGTACACCGAAATATGATGAATGACTGTGGCACCAACCTAACTCGCCACACAATAATTCAAGTAATTTAATTTAATTCTTTGCACACAAACTCCCGGAACGAATGACATGCAGCTCCGTCTTAGTGGACACTACAAACGCAACTAACTGCGTGTCTATCGTGCAGCACATGGGGAATCTATTTTACGCGATTGTATCCTACACTCCCATACCAATACCCAACTTAACGCTCGTTGACATTTCAGGCATAGTGGAAAGTTCTTGCGAACACTTCCGCATGCTAGCTTTCATAAGAGGATTAGATATTCGAAGTTATCGTGCTCTACCCACAACTAACCACACCGTTTCGTGTGTTTCCCTTAGGAGAAAATGTAGACATGTGAAGCCCTATGCTGCGCATGAAAAGTTGTGCAATCAATTGTCGAAGGACACGTTGGTCGGATCCAAAATCGATTCTGCATAGTCAGAAATTAGACCACGGCAGCAAAGACGAAAAATCTATCCTTGTATTCCTTGTTCTGCTAAACGTGATCATAAAGTTTTTTCAACAAATCAGTAACAAACTTTCCGAAGGCTCATAATTGCTTACTACGTTCCAAACTTAAATTTGGATATTCTTGAAAAATTCGTAAAAGTAAATTAAAGTAAAACAACGAGAGACATTGTTTACAAACGGTGCAACTATTCTACGTTGAGTTTGCTCTACCGACGGAAAAACAATTAGGCTGACAAAGGTTTTGGTTTATCTCTAAATTTGCATGTAAACTAAATCCATTCCTCTACAATCAAATACACACAGCTAACATTGTTTGTTATTTGCCAATGTTGAACATCTAAATGCCGATTGTCAATTTGGAGTGGAAAACATTTCGTGTACAAAGCGTAGTAGATCATCGCAGGTTTGAAACAAAATAAAGCTATGAAATTTAATAAACAAAAATGATCTGCATACTCCACAATCTGATACGCATAGTGTAGGTGGTAGTGTAGATGGTTTATGTGTATATGCTGATGTATTGAAGAGCAGTTGTAGTATGAGTGTATGCTGGGATTTTCCATGAAGTGCACGAACGATACTTGTAATTCGTGGAGCAATAGGAGTTTAGCCTGTTAAATAAATAACTTGTTCTCCTCTTGCTTCGTAAGGCGGTTCATGGGAAAAAGAACTACGACAAAAATGACCTAATAACAAGAAACAAACTATTAGATGGATACAGCATATGGAACATAATAGCGGTCATCTGCTAAAGCAGACAAATGTATCCTGTTGAAATGCTAGGCTCATGTATCGCAGGTACTGTTTGATCGATCCGCCTATTTCATGAGCTAGAGAAGCAGCAATACGATTGCGAAGTATCATCCCAAAAATGAATGGTTTACCACAAGCTGTCATAACGAAAAAAGTACGGCAACGAACTGGGCACTATACCGATCATGAAGTTGATAAACAAACATTAAGGCATGGAAAGGTTCCGGTAAGAAATGCTAATTTGTAATGCAGTTTGTCACACTGTTTTATGTCACAAAATCTAATAAGAAATTTAACGAATTCAATGATAGGTATATTTGCAGCTTAGTTCAACCTTCGCAGTATGGGACTTGAAATGTCACTTTATGATGCACGGGATCAAATGAATGGATGAATGTGATGGAAAAGTGAAGAAGAGGCTTCAATGGAGATGGTTGAGCTAAATATAGATTGTAAGCCGTGTAATCCAGATGAGGAGAAGAATATTTAAAATGAGCTTAAAAGTGCGTCGATCACTGCAGTCACGCTGATCTAAGCATGAATTTCAAGCTGCAGTTACGGTATGGGAGTGATTCGTGAATTTACAATAATTGCGAACACAACAGGACACAATTGGACCAAACTTAAAATAAGAGGAAGTTATTGCAAATTTCATAGGATTCATAAATTAGTTTTCACTAAAAAGTAATTGAAACCAAACAACAAATATAGTTGTATCAGTATTTTTTTTTTTTATCCATGTAGACTAAATCCAATCAAACCACCGATTGATCTATGTACTCTAACGAATTATAAAACATTGTCTAGTTAGTAAGTAGAACTTTAAACTAAAATCCTACATTTTCGCACTAATAAAGACACGCAAAATCAATCAACAGTGCCGATTTTAACAAACTATCAACAGTGATTGATAAGGTTTCAACCGATTCAGTTATTAACAGGAGAACACAACTAAACTAAACAAAGCGAAACGATTGTACAACAAACAGTAAGTTATTGTGAGCAAAAGAAACACGATGATGTAATGAATAACTTCTGTATTGTTTTGGAAAGTAGCTACGTTAGGTTAAAAGGAATTGCCAATCCATCTAAAACGAAACCATGTTATGTGCAAAATGTAAAACCAATTAATGAGAACATAAATTATTCCACTCACAATTCACAAGAAATGTTGCCAAAGAGTTGGATTTCAAACACAAATAAAATGTGTGTAAAATTAAAGAATTAGGAAAATGAAAATAAAACACGAAAGCAGTGTTCGCAACAGGGAAGAAACGAGGAGAAGGACATATAACGCTATCGAAAAGTATTCATTGTGTTCACCCATAGATAGAACAGGAATGCAAGAAAGGGTTCCATGTAGTTCATCGAAATATTGTGGGAGCATTGTTTTGTCGCTTCAATGAAGCTCTGGCATCCGTGATAAGGTGCATTCACACACAAGTGTAAAACACGTGTAGTTCAGTGTGATGTTGTGACTTTTCTCTTCTAGCGCTCCATAGCGCGAAAGGGTAAGAGTTGCTAGTCCGACGTGCAGACAGTGAAACTAGTAGTGTTACGATGTAATATTAATAAGCACTCATCACCTACCTTTCCATTTTTCCGGCTCATCATCGTCCCCTGTGCCGTGCTGCTCGTAACTGGAGCGTCCCGTTTCGGAAATATATTCCTGCATCGGGTATGCTGATTTGTCAAATGATTCTGCAAAAACAAACCACATTTTGTCGGTTAGATAATGTTGTCTCCTTTTTCGGTTCTACAACCTGCATACCTTCTTCCGAGTGGCTAAGATCTAGTGTACCGACAGTCACCTCGGCCGATTGTAGCTGTTGCACCTTGTCTTGAGCTTCATCAATAATTTCGTCGATAAAATCGTCCGGCGTTACAGCGCGATGATCTTCAGTTATTATTTCGGTCACAGTACGCTCGTTGCCGGCGGCTGTGGCGGACACGATCTCTTCATCATCCTCGGGCTGCATTGCTTCAATCGATGATTGGTCGAGCAATGTTCTAGTTTCATCAGCTTTGGTATGTAGACTCTGTTCTTCTGTTGTTTTCTGTACGATCACCGTTTCGCAAGAGTCGCTAGAAAACTGTTCCGACACTTTGCGGTCCTTCAGTACCGGAATTTTCGACACATTTGAGCTATCCGGTTCAGGTGATTTAACTGTGACTGGTTCCGGTTTGGTAGAAACAGATTTTGTCGTACCAAACCGTGGAATTTTCGAAACCACTGATTCCATTTGTTCTACCATATGACCAACTTCTTCTTTTGCAAGCAATGTTACTTCAACTTGTTTTTCACCAGTCTGCTTCGATGTCGTCTGAAGGTGCTCCTGCACAATTTGTTCGCAAGGGGAAAAATTAAGAGTTGATGTTTCTTCTAGTGAACTCTTTTTCGAGGGCACCGGTATCTTGGAAGTAATTTCTTGTGAAACTGTACGTGAGACTGTTTCCATGACAGTCGGTTTATCGATGGATTTATCCGATGCACTCTCTTCCACACGGCGAACTTTTTCCTCTTTCTCGACAATCTTCTCACTAATAGTGTCTTCACCATGGCTAACGCCTGTCTCAACACTAGAAACGCTCCTACCAGTTAATTCCGCCACTGTACCCATCGCGTTTTTACTGACCGCTTCCGACTGCAGTCCGTCATAACTTTCGACTGTGTAGGCTTGCGAAGAAGAGACCTGCGGTTCCGAACCATCGGCGGACTGAACCGTCTCCTTAGACATTAGTGCAGCCATCTTGTCCGATGATTCCTTCACTTCATGGACAACATCGTGCTTCTCGACAACCGGTTGCTGATCATGCATCTCGCGCACAACGGATTCCACCTTGTGGTCGGTAATACAACTGCTCTCGGCACTATGTGCTACAAACTCCTCGCGCACAAGTTTGTTGTCATCCGTACCGAAGGAAAATGTACCGTCCTCCAGCACTTTGTCGAATATCTTCGTCTCCATCGTCTTCGTTGACATTTTGGTAACAGTTTCCTCCACCTTGCTCACGGTTTCCGATTTAAAGTGCTTGGAAACAATTTCCTCCTTTTTGGACGTGCTTGTTGTTTCAGAAAGCGATGATGGTTCCGAATCCTGATCCTTCCACTTTGCACCCATACCAGTCAGATCAGCGCTGCTCGCCTCCTCAAAGTTACTTTGCTTGTCTAGGCTGTGCACAACTTCGTGCGATTTGAGCTGTTCAATGGTAGTGGTTTGTTGTTGTGAAGTAACCTTCGACAGCGCTTCGGTAGTTTGCGCGTGACTGGAAATGTCATCTTTTTGCAATGACACTTCGGAACGTTCGGAATCCTCCGAAATCTGCTCCGATTCAGTGTGCTTCGTTTCGCCAGAAACACGGTGCTCCTCACTCCAGGAATCGCGGACGCTACTAGTATCTACCGACGACTGTTTACTGTCCACAAGTGATTCAGTTCTGGACTTGGTCTCGAACGAGCTGATCCGCTGTTTTACATCCTTTATAGACTCCTCTACCACACCTTGGAACTCCTCCGGTTCCTTTGTTAGGCTGGTACGTTTGGCTGGAACCGGTGCACGCTCTTTCGCAATCGGTGCCGTGTGTTCTTCGGAAGATTTGCCGGTGAACTGTTGCTGATGTGCATCCATCACGGCAGCTTCTCGCGCCAAAGGAATGCGTTCGTCCACCTTCTTTTTTATCTCTTCAACAACTCGCGGCGACGGCACAACGGCGACGGCTTCCACTGCCACATGTTCCAGCACCTCAGACTTATGCTCAAACTCTTCCACGTTTTTCAACGTAGCCTTAAACTTATCTTGCAGCTCCTGATCGAACTCATCCTTATGCACCCCCGGTCCATCCTTCACAACGGTTGTTTTTAGCTTAACCACCGGCTCGGGCATAGTGGACGATTTGTACGTGTTGTCGATAGGTTTCTGCAACAGGATTTCCTCTTCGTGCTTCGCGCGCGTATCGTCTATCACACTCTGTCGCTTGATTGTGATTATTTCTTCCACTAGCTCCTTCTTCTGCGTCGAGGCGGGTATCGATCGGTCAGCAGATAGCCGTTTCTCGATTTGTTTCCTTCGCTCCGCCACCGTTTTCTTTACCATTTCTTCCTCAGATTCCTCCGATTCTTCGACGGTTTTCTCCTCTACCGAGTATTTAGTGGACTCTGTTTTCGAGAGGCGATCTGAAAGCGATGGATGCAATGATGAATATTTAGCTCCTCTTTAAGTAGCGCTCCCTCTGCTAGCCCTAGCTTATAACCTAGCTTACCTTCTTTTTGTGCCATCTTTACGATAGAATCCGTTTCGGAGAGCATCTCCACAGCATCGACGCTGCGTTTACCAATGGAAAAGGAGGTCTTGTTTCGCATGGTGACGGTGGTCGTTGTTCCGGTGCTGGTCGCACTTCGTATACACCGCTCCACAATGTCGTCCCGGTGAATGGTGCGCAGTCCGTTCTCCAGAATATTGAAGTCATTGTTCGGTTTCGACTGGAACTGTTTCAGCATAGCCTGCGCCTGCTGTGCCGTGCTGGTTGGTATCTGGGACACTATGTTTTCAACATCCGTCTCACTGACTCCGATTTCCGGCGCAAGCTTGATCCAGTCTTCGCCGAGCAGGTTGGAGATGTCCACTATACGCAACTCACCGAGATAGTTTTGATCGTCGAGCAGCTGCCGCGGAGGCGCAACCGCACGCGATCGTCCAACGCGCAGCATAATTTCATGTGAGTCCGTGATCGTCGTCGTCTGTTCTGGTATGATCGTTTCCGGTAGTACAATGTTCAGTATGCAGATCGGTTGCTGCGGCGGTTCGCCCTTCGCGATCTTCGGTTCACGCATAAACAACGTACGGCCGACGATGTCCGCATGCTGATCCTTCACGCGAACCGCGAACGGCAACCGATTCTCGCGGAACGCCTTGAACGGGAGAGCCAACTGTTCGCCCGACTTGGTCACCGGTACCAAATTGCCCGCCAGCTCGATGTACTGCGGTTTCTCCTCCAACACCTCCACATCCCGACTCTTGGCCACCTCGGTAAAGTGTTCCTGGTGTTCGAGCGTTTTGTCCTCACGATCATCTGTCATGCAGAAGACACGGAGACGCGCCTCTAGCGGATCGGTACGCTTGGCGAAGACGACAAACTTAGCCATAAACGGAACGTGTATGGCTTCTCTGTTGGGATGGTAAGACAAACGTGGTAAGATACCGTGCAGCGATTGTTAAATGAACCGTGGTGCTTACTTGTACAGCTCGGTTGCCATTTTCGTAGCATCGGCTATGTTGCGACAGTCCATCAGCCAGAACCGTGCCGATACGGTTGTCGTGAACGACACGCAATCGTTCACGAATGTGAGCGGCGTCGATCCGGTTACATCCTCCCATTGAGCACGTGTCGTACCACCTAGTGTGTTTAATGAATATGTGTAGGTTTTTGGAGTTCAGATCAGCGAAACATTCGATTCAATTTGTACCGGTCGTTCAAGGAGATAGCGAGTAATTCGTCGGAGCGAGTTTATTTTACGACCATAATGTGTACAAAATTTTGGTGCATGTCGTAAACCAGTGTGCGTGTGTTTGTGTATGTGTGAGAGTTTTTGTGTATGTATAAATATTTCATAGTATGTGTATGTGTTGTGTGTATGCATGTGTGTAGGCATATGCAAGTGTTATGTAAAGGAAAATGACAAAAGAAGCGAAACATGGTATCGAACAATTAGCAAACACTTCTGCTCACAAAATCGTAATCACAAATGCAAGCTTTGGTAATGAAATAAACAAACATTCAGTATGCAAATACGTAAATTGGAAGCTAATCGAGTTGCCGAGGTTTCATTCTGAACGGTAGATTCACTGAATAGGAAATAAAACTATGCATAGTTACGCATCAATCTAGCCGACAACGTGTCGTCTGGGCATTCACTAAGCTATTCAATAGTTTGTAAGTTTGAAGTCAAACTGATAACACAATGCTAAGGCGAGCAATCCAGATCCGGATTGCCTCCGATTTCTATATGAAGCGCTCTGCTGTACGTTCACAAAAAATTATACAAACAAAACGAAATCAAGAGTTCCCACAACAAAACAAAAATGTTTAACAAAAATACACAACTTAAACGATACAACATAAAAACAAAAACAAAATACCATCAGGATCATTAACGCAAAATCGGCTGTATACAAACAGGGCACAAAAATGGATGTTTCAAAATGGAAGCAGTCACAAATACAAAGCAACTGAAAGTGAGAGCAAGGTAGAGGTTTTAAATGTGGTATGATAATGAAGCGGTATGAAGAAACGTACTAGTAGTATGCGTAATCTTCTCGGCTTTTATGTAAAGGATGTGCTAAAGATGGAGATATTTGTGCTGAGAAATGTAAAGGCTCGTAAACAAGATACATACATGAACTAAAAACGACATGTGACTAATTGTGTTCTATTTGTCTTGCTCTATGAAATGCGTATGGAGTAAGATAACTGTTCGAAACCATTACTATCCACCTGTTCTTTATAATCTATGAAAAATTTATAAACACATGAGATTCATCGCAAAAACTATGGAAAGTTGTTCAAATGTAGTATACTACACAGTATCACTGTAGTTGACAATGAGTAGGTGGTAAAAACGACTGGAAATTCTACGCGTTTTACTGTTGTCTCATAGCATGATAGGTGATGCAAGGTCGCAACTCATTCGAAAGGGACATATGATGCCATTGAATGAAAGCAGGATGAAAAATACATGACAGGTAAGCTCAGTGACCTAACGCTAAAACTGCACTCGAGCCTGTGGATGTTTATGAGTGGTTCATGGTAATATGCGCACATGTTGTCAAGCCCAAGGACGATGGATGAACTATAACAACACAGAGACGGATGTTCAAGCTCCCGTGAGTTGGCCCATGTTGTGAAGAAAAGCACTGAGGCGAATTGGGATGGATTGATACAATCGAATAATGATCATATGCTATGGATGATAAACTACTGGATGAGTTTTCATACCGAGGGAGCGGCTTTACAATAGTGAGGGTGTGCTTGGTGAAGAAGGTAAAATGTTTCTCAGACTCTAGGACTATTCTTGTTGGACAATTCTGCGTGTTCGGTGATATCAACGCATAACGCGTTTCGTAATATTCGTTCTGGTTTTTAGCAACGGTTTCAGAAAAGTTCTCCTGTGGGCAACTAACACATTAATTACATTTTGTTTTTCTCTCTGATCAATTTGGCGACAGCGGCCACGATCATTATTTGACTTGGAAGGCGATTTAATCTTTCCCAGATTTGGAACTACTTCAATACTTAAACAGTTGGATCGATGATAAAAAATCAAATCAGTGCAATTTAAGCCATTTTAAATCAACATCCGTAATAATTGGACCCTTTTCGAAATCTATCTTTTTAAGTGTTTTATTATTCGAATGTCATACGAGGTGAAAGAGAAAGTCCTTCATAAAGATGTGTTAGATAAAATCAAACTAAACACTGGAGAAGTACAATTTTACTACAGCGCTGTAACTGTTAGAGTGAAGTGTTCTAGAACAACACATTTTAGAAAGCAAAAGCTTTGCTAAATTAACTTATTGAAGAGAACGTACTTAAAAAGAATCATAATAATAACCAAAACTGTTGGGACGGTGGGTTAGTGATACATCTAGGATATGCTGGGGAAATGCTATCGAAACTGCAAATTAATCCAATAGTTGGGTGATAACAAAGTGTACCGCATGAAATTTTCTTCGTTGATGACGGTGATGTAAAAAAGAAAGGGTTAAGTTCCGCCTGATTTGCAAATGGATGGGGAAATGTAGATCCGTCAAACAAATTCTATTGCCAAAAAAACTTTTCGATCCTTTTTGACACAGTAAAATTATATTAAACCCCCTGAAGAACAATAATCAGCAGAGCAGAATAGTGGATATTTGTTTATAATTCTCGAATGGTAAAACATGTTCTACTGATCGGTAATCGATAGTTGAGCCTTGTTATGGTTATTGTTATATAAGGCATTAAATCGGTGCGTAATTCGTCGTATACCAAAATGTATTTTATAACAACATCCAGAACAATACCGATCGGTGCATTACTTGATACTAGTAAACAGATAATGCACGCGCAAAACTTAGTGCTTGATTAAGCGAAGTTTGGAAATTTACACCAAAACAAAAGTTCTATACGACGAAAGCATTATTAACGGTTTTCGTTACAAAATCAAGCAATAATAGTTTAAATTAACTTGTGCTCATCGAATGAATCGTTTTCTTTCCACGGCAAAATGTTGACAAAATTTGTGCTAAACGCTCTTCAACACGGAACGCAAGATATCCACAATTCATTACCCTTCTGTACAATTGTTCTAACTGAATCGCGGCTAGTACAAAAAAAGTTAAGTTAAGAGAAAAACACTTCGAAGAGGAACTGTTGAAAAATAAACCGTAGATATGAAATCAGTGTAGCAACGAACACAGGGTAGATAAAAGTAAAGGAAAATTAGAGAAGAACAAACATTCTAACGAAGGAAAACGTAACATACGCAGAGAAACCAGTTGATATGGGTCATATTAGCTCACGAAATCAAGAAACATATATGATTGTAAGATGTAAACCATATCGAGTCAAATCAGCGCAAATCTCAGCGAATAGCAACGAGCAAACTGAATACCAACTGCTTGAAAAGAATTCAACAAAAATTCAATCCCAGCTAGCGTTAGTCAATCGTCACAACTCTTCACATTCAATAGAGAAAACGGGCAGCAAAACATGTTTAAAATTAGTTTCAAAAGCTCAACGAATCGGACCAACGGAACGTTAAACTAAACGAAGATAATTGAACATGTTTTATCGAATACTTTGCGGAAAGGCACACAAAAAACATGATAAACAAATGAAGGGAAAACATCAAGAACCCCTTTAAACCTTCGTTTATAAAAATGCGAAAACAACACAATCAATAGAGATTAGCATAGTGTAGGTTAAAGAGAAAGAGCAGGAGAGAGAAAGAGAGACATAGAGAAGGCCAAAATCATCCAAAGGTTCCGATTCCTTCACAAAAAATGCCATAAAATGTTTCCTTGGATATTTCATACAGCTTAGATCTGTTTTGCATTGCTTTTGGTTAAGGCTTTAAATAAAAACAAAACTGCGAAGAATCTGGTAGGGGTTTCTTGTTTTTTTCGTTTCATATTACTGTTTGTTTTTTGTTCTGTTTTTTTTTTGTTAGTTACCTTTCAGAGATCTTTTCCGAAACACACCTTCATGGTAGGGCGCAATATGGGAATGCGTGCGGTAACAGGCATATTGTCGAAGTATTAGTACGAAATCGGTACAACAGTTTATGAAAATGTTATGTATTTATGCTTGATTTTGTTCCATTCAGGCTTGCTTTATAATGTGTTTTATAATTTAACCCAAAAGAATGATGCTCACGGATGGATGATTATGTTTGCTTGGAGTAGCTGTGTTTCACCAATGCTCAAACTCTACTGGATGACAAAGTTTGCTAAACGGTGTGGGTTTATTTAGTTGTTTTTTTATCGTTAAATCATGAGGGTTCGTAAAACAGTATGTATAATTTCACACAGCACAAGACACTGCACTCAGCACATCGCTTCATGGAAAAGAAACCATCATTATACAGACATTGGATACAAACATTGGACATTATTACAGTGTATGGAATAACATATGTTTAAATGTAAAACATATTGAATAAAAATAAACTGAAAAAAAGTCGCAAGCCGATTCGGAAAATGAATTTGACTCTAAAAACAACGTTAAAGCCTTATACATAGATAATGGAACAGAAAATACAATAACAAATTGAATAATTTTACCAATAATAGAAAATGATCAGAGCATCAGAGTCAATACAACACACACACATTATAAACACGTACGGTGATGTAGCGAGACAAACGAATGGAAAATCGAACAGACGTTATAGCAGTACCACTCGCAACACAACAAATAATTAGTAATTAGACATACTGAGTTAAACTATCAACATGTGATAAAAAATACGTTCAATTGGTTTAAAAAGAAAATCAAGTTGTTTTGTAGTATTTAACGAATACAATCTGCTAAGGAATATTGTTATCGATGATCACTTGTCAAAATGGAGACAGTTTTTAGTAGAGATATTTAGATCCAATTTAAATATTTATAGGTTACGCTCGCGACTTTGGCGAAAAACTGGAACATAAGAAACCATTTTCTATTCGTATGTAAAAAGTAGTATAAAGTAGAGCGAAATTGCATTTATATTTTTGTTGAGAATTACTATGCAGTTAGGCTACATTTTTCTGGCGACATTCTTACTGGAAAATGATAATTGACATTAGGTATGCATGAAAAACGTTAGCAACAGCTATAGTAAGGGTTAAGGGTTAAGTTACAGCTTTCCGATGGTTAGCTACATCTTAAGGATCATGGCACATTAGCGTAGACGATTTAATTTAGGGTAATGTTAACGATACACTGATAATGGTATACGATACATGTTCAATGTAGAAACGTATAAAAAACTACGGGGGTATGATACTTATAACAAAGAATCAACAGTTGTAGTACTGGAGTCAAAAGACGGGATGAAGAGTATACGCAAAAAAAACTTGATAGACACTCTGTCGACACAGCAATAGCAATTAGTACATACCGGTGATGGAACATAGTAATCTCAACGTAGGAGCACTTCCAGAATATTGGTTTATCATTCCCTGACTATGTGCTCTCGGTGCCGGCATACTCAGTGTTATAGCCTTGTGGAATTTACGACGTCGTGGTTCCACCGTTACAACCGGGGAGACTGCAACTCCACGGCCCAACAGTTTCGCCGTCAAGTCCGGATCGATTGGTTGAGCCTAAGGTTGATACAGAACAAAAGCAAAGATTTATTAGGGGAACAGGTTTTACGCATAGCTGTATAGTGAAGTGGATTCTGGAAGGATCAAAGTAGAGTTGTTTAAATTTTGTTATAATTTTGTCTCCTCTTCAAATCCATCTTCAAAACACTAACACCACCTTATAGTAGTTCGTATATCTCCTCTGAAATTGTGTCAAAACACGAAACACGTTTCACTAGACGAGCCTGTGGGAGCGTCAAAACAGTCACCTTACCTCTACTTTCCAGTCCATTGTCCACTTCACATGAAAATGTTAAACGAATTCGTACACAGTATTCGGCAGCCACCAAATCCGATGGAAACGTTCTCGGTTTTGATTATCTGGTCAATTTGACTTTTTTGTTTCGCTATGTTTATCGATACACTCGCAGAGCAAATTAAATGTTTGAAAATAAATTCATTCCAAGCACACACAAACAATAGAAGCAAGGCGCAATGATGATTGGATTTCATTGAGATCTTAATCGAGTCTGAAAGAGGGCTAGTCGTTTTAAGACTCTTAATAGCTTCGTGCAATAGCGTGGCTATAGCTCAGTATTGTGTAAAGCAGTACAAAATAATACAACGAACAAGCAAATGATAAGTAAGAGTATCTCTGTTATACCACCGAAAGGCGTAACGCCAACAAAGGGTTGCAGCTCAAAATTTTACCCATGGCAGTGAACATAAAAGCAACTTTTATCAATCTTTGTTAAATTTTACTGCCATTTCCTATTGTATCTTTGTCTGCCCAAGGGTTTGGGCAATTTGACTAAACTGCAGCATTTCAAGGCATCTAGTGTTTACGTTT
>JXXB01040577.1:0-12896 GCA_000956275.1 Anopheles koliensis | reverse complement strand
GTACCGTTTGCCGCTCTTATTGTGTTTATATCATAGGTTACGCCAGCCAGTTCAGTAATCGGTTATTACACGTCAAAAAGCTCTTAAGATCCCAAACCCCTAGCAACGTCCGCGGTGAGCACGCGAGCTATTTTAATACTTCCTACAGCAAACCGTTGCCAGAAACCCAGCCCCAATTAAATCCCTGCGCGTGTCTCACATTTCTGGAACTTAGTATTAGAAACTGATTATAAAAACAAGCTGGTTCGAGCTTGTACAAACCGTTCAAATTGCAAATTGCTTACTGCCGGGCGCAAAAAGAGAAT
This sequence comes from Anopheles koliensis, assembly GCA_000956275.1. Taxonomy (NCBI): domain Eukaryota; kingdom Metazoa; phylum Arthropoda; class Insecta; order Diptera; family Culicidae; genus Anopheles; species Anopheles koliensis. Next base: position 12,591 of record JXXB01040577.1, on the reverse strand, counting down.
CACCTTCTATTCAGAATCGCTTTCTGTTGTTCAAATGGTGATCAGGTTGCTAACAACAATAGAAACAAATTACAAAATGTGGCGCTATAGCAATGATGTGGGGATCAGGGAACAACTCTATTGCTTTGCTGGAGGATAAGAAGCTATACTCGGCTTACAATATTACTTCCCACCTGGCGGTCACTTCCAAACGCTCCATCCCGTGCACGGGAGTGTACATGTATATCAAGAGAAGTATGTATATCAATTTGTAACTATCTATATTATGCTTGGGCTTGGCGTCCGATTTACCAACAACATCGGTTCTCTTCGAGAGTTACGGTACAGCGTGTGCGTGTGTGTGAGTGTGTGAGTGAGTGTATATATATATTTATGGTTGTGTGAGCGAGTATATGAATGTCTTTTCTTCGTCTCACAGCTCGCTTCGCTTTATTGGCAAATTTCGCAACATGGCTTGCTTGGCATGGCTGGCAAACTATTGCTGTGCTTTCGTATCGAAAAAAGTACTGTCTACAACTGGCCCAAAAAAACGAAACTAATGGGTTCTAATGGTAGCTCTCTAGGTGGTGTATAGCAGGTGTAGAGCATAGAGGGAGATAAAAATTTTAATAACTCGGGGATGCGCTATCTAAGAGAGTAGGAGAGAGAAAGAGAGAGTGTGTGTGTGTGTGTGTGGGGTGAGAAAAGGGTGAAGAGCGGGACGGGGGAGAGTTTGGAAGAGTTTGTTTGTTTAGGTCGCTATGCTTAGTGAGGATTAGGCGTTAGGCGATATGTCACCCAGACTTCGAGATCTTCGAAAACTCAGGAAGGGAATGAAGAAAGTACCCGAAAGCGTGTTGGGGTAAGGAATGGTGAAATAGGATGAAACGGTTTGTAGGATTATTAGAGTAGAAAAACGCGTTACTACTTCAATAAATAAACAACTCTTTCAAGACATGTAAAAAAAAACCGGATGACAGAAACAAGAGAAGGAGAAGGAGAAAGAGTAAAGAGAAACGCACTAGTTAAACTATCTAGATAGAAACAAAACGATAAACTTGAAACTCGCTCAGAAAAAAAACAAACCACAGAAATCAACACTATATTAATAACAAACCTTAAAGAGAGAAACCAAAACAATTCGTGAGAAACAAGATGGTTAGTGAACGATGGAAAAAGAATAATTGATTTGCTTGTTAGTGAAACTCTCCATGTCCTATCATGCTTCTACGAGAAAACGAGAAAAACGGAAAAACTTGAACAATAATCATTGGTGGTTATTATCATGTAGTTTTACTACCTTTTGATTTGCTACAAGATGGGCAACAAAACGGATTATTTGTTTAGGCATATTTACATGGGATCGCTTTCGGCGGCAATCTGCGCTGAGCTGTGTGAAGCGCAATTTCGGTTTTCTCATTTTGTACAATCGTTAGATGAAATGAATCAATTATCTAACAAGGACCTCCCGAACAAGTGGGGGTTAAGGGTTGGAAAATAAACGAAACGTGTGGTAGTCACTGGAGAGGGTGGAGAGGGAAGAGGGCGTTAGCTGTCGTAATGCTCTAGTTTAGAATATGCCATGTAAGGAATCTGTTTCGTTTGCCACACTTTTCTCTCGTTCCTTTTTCATCGACAGGAGGCCACCTTCCGATCGAACAATATTGCCTCAGCTGGTGTGCGAAATTTTCAAAAAGGTGCGATCCTAAACCAATTCTCGAGGGCGAAAAAGGGCGGCGTTCGTTACGGGTATAGATTCATAGGGTTTACTTTATTCCTACCTACTAGCGATTCGTTCAGGAGCAACAAATAAACCTCGGACGGTGAGTTTATTTTATGCTGCTGAGTTAGTGATAATGTAGATTCCATTTTGGTCGGGTTCTGCTTCTCGAGCGAGCAGCATTCGTATCGATGCAAAATCGATCGATCGATTTCATCTTCTTCTCATTATTTGCAGTTTTAGTTTCAATAGTACACACGCCGCTGCTTCATTAGAGAAGAAAAAGTATCTCAGTAAGCAATGCATCTATCGTACATGGAAGTAAATAAAGCGTATTCAGCTGAATATCATACTTCACGCTGCCTCTACTCGTGAGAAAGATTAATTACGAAACAAAAAGCATAAGAAGAAGAATACAAATAGGGCAGAACTACGTGAGAAATCGGACTCTATGGCTACTACGGTAGAAAGGAAGTAAAAAAGAGTGTGAAGAAAACGGTGACGCTTGAATATGAGAGCGAGAAAAGAGCCTTAAAATTCTACCCACTAGCATTAGAAGAAAGAAACCACATCGCTCAACCTGTCAACATCTTCCAGTACCGTTTCAAGTAACTATTCTAATGAAACGGTGGAAACTATCACGCGATAGAGAGAGAGATAGAGAGAGAAAGAAATAATTTTAAAAAGTCCACGGATTTGCACAACGAAGAAAGAGGCTAGGAAAAAGAAATTGAACAAAAAACCTTCGTATGGGAGTAGGCAGAAAGAAAAAAAAACCGGATCAAGTAACAAGTGTGGAGTGGTGGCGGAACAAGGGGGAAAAGGAAAGGCCTCGACAAAGGGAAGTGAAATTGGAGCTAAACAAGATTTGCTACTGCAATCGAGCACGTGCCCGTAGCGGGATGTGATGAATCCTTATTTTTTATTTTTGCCGAGGGATGGATGGAAAAAGAGCACTCGAGTGTGCGGTTTCTTCCTCCACTCCTTTCCCACATCTCCTCCTCACACGGAGGGTGGGAAACAGGAGTTAGGCTACCGCGAATGGATGGATACAGTGCGTCGGACGTGTCCTTTACAGGCGCCATAAAGGGAACATCCACTCAACAGCGTACGAGCGTGGATCGTTTGTCTCGATTTGCACGCTCACCGAGAATCAAGATCACGCTAAGATGGCGCACGTGGCGTGCTACTAATACATGAGTGTGTTTTGTGTGGGTGTTTTTTTTTTTGTTGGTTGTTGTTCGAGTGTTTGACATTACCTCTGACATATTGAGCTGGATCGAACTGAACCGACTACAAACTGTGAACATAAGAAACGAGGCGAGGCAAGGTGTGATAAAGCGGGGATAAAGTACGCAATGGTAGAAAAGTCTTTCATCTGTCGCACACACCGGCCCGCACGCACGCCTCCCACCCGGCGGGGTGCTGGGTGTTGGTGATGACCGGTTCACCAGCTCCACCGCACGAGCGACGTACGTACGGGACGACGGGTGGTGGTGGCCGAGTGGCGGCCCCGCTTCAACAACCTCACGGTTTACCGAAAGACCCTCTGGAGGAGCTGTAGCGTGTAGACGGCTAGCACGCTACCGATGCACGCGTGCACCGTGTGCCGGTGATGGTTTGCGGTGGTGAGCAAGCTGGAGGGACTGGAGTTACACATATCTTCCTCACAGAAACACATATGGCCATTGCCAGAACTTTCCATCATACACACGTGATCTACCATGAACAGATTGATCTGCAACTGCGACGTACACATTCGCCTCACGACCTCGTACGCTGTGTGGTGCGGTACGGGGCGGGTTTTCATTGTATGAGTGTGTAAGTGTGTGTGAGTGTGTGTGAGTGTGTATTTTGAAGAAGTGTGTGTGTGTTTGTGTGCGAGTGTGAGTACGATGTGACGTTTGTTTGACGTTTGTTCAAGAGACGTTTGGAAAGGACGTTCGGCGTTCGAGTAGGCCGGGAGATTATTCCAGGAAACACATAGAAGATGGGAGTCGCAAAAACATTCATACAGTTCCAGACGATCCGTACATCGGTGGATGTTTTGAGCGGGTTAGTAACGTATTTTTTTTTTTTTTTGGTTATTGGTGTATTGTGGTTCAGTTTCATCAGTATTTTGTGATAATGTTGTCGAGATATGTGTTTTATTTATTTTTTATATTTCACCCCGAACGCATTTTGCACGCGTTCGTTCGGAGGCAGGTTTTGCAGGTTGTGGTGGTGGTTGGCGGCGGTGTTGGTGGCGTTTGCGTAGCAAAGTTGTTTGAAAGAGTGAGAGAAATTTGTGTAATTGTGTAAGCCATTCATCGGTGTGTGATAGAAACGAAGAAACGTTTATTATTGATAAAAGAAAACGAGAGTAAGGAGAAAAAACAGTGAAAGATATTTGAGAAAATAGATCCAAAAAGGTAGAATTAGAGCAGGTAACACAATAATATGTAAATAGGAAAGAGAATAAGAAAACGAAATGGAGATAAATGTGTTTGATAACACGATTACGTCAAAACAATACGAGAGAAGAGAAAGAGGAAAGAGAGAAAAAAGATAAATATTCGCATTAATACATCGTGTTGGGTTTGATCCGTGAGTATGATGAGATGCTGCTTTAGAAGCTACATATTTGTAATTTACATGTTTCATATACATAATACGTCATATTCGACCCAAATATAAATCAGTGCAATAAAACAAACTGAAAATGACACAAGCAGGCAACGATGAAAACGACAAGGAAAGGTTTTTTTCACCGGGGGTTCGATATGATTCAAATGAATTATTAACATAAGAATCGAATTCGTTTGGGGGATGAACAAAATAATAAAAAATAATTGTGACTACATATGATAGCTTTGGGAGTGAAACAAACGAAAAATATGAACTTTTTTCCGATGAAGAGTAAGATAAATGTGCTTTTAATGCTACTTTCTACCGGTCGAGGATTGCTGCTCCTGATGGTGGGGCCATCTACTTACGTGTTCTCGAGTGGCGCACCATCTTAACGCAGCATCCATTGCACGTCATCAGCGGGGGCTGGTCCCTCGGCAGGGCGGTATAGTTGAAGGGATCCTTGCATCGTGCATCCGTCCAGCTGTCACACTCGTAACAGTAGATAGAGCGTGCTTTAAATTGGTCGATAAGAGAAGCGTGTTAGTGATTACAGCATCGTATCTTAATTAAAACACCGATAAAGAGAACTATACTAGTATATACTAAATACACCCGACGCGAAACGTTTATTAAACCACCAAACAAAGCGTTAAAGAAGTGTTACAAATGCTTAACGTTTAAATTTTCTTATTTAATTCTTTGCTAACGCTTTATTTGTTAAGTATTAGTAAACATCTACGGCTTCGAGCAAATACTGTAACATAAAAACCAACAAATATCAACCAAAACAAGACATTGGAGGTGAGATAGTGTTTGGTTTTAATACATTCAAGAGGTGCAAGGCATTTGTTAAGTGGAATGAAATAAGTAGAAATCTCCAAACAATTTTTCTGATGAGAAAAGCGTTAAAATTCGTAAGACGCTATGAGTTCTTGCAGACGCTATTGCTTTCGAAGGTTTGCACTTCACATCCGAACCACTCGAAACGCCACTCGACGACCCAGAGCCACTTGAAAACGCTTCGAAATCTGCGTCCCGCGAGCTCTCTATCATTATTACCTCATGTGTTTCATATTACAAACCTCGTGCGATAAGTGCATGCGAGAGAATGTGAGCATCTTCACAGCGGCAACATCCTTCCGCGACTGATGATCACTTCCGTAACTTCCACCCAATCTACAACCATCAAAATCCATCCGGACGAGGGATTTGTTTTAATTTGCTGCTGGACGTATCGTTTGCGATCCGCATCGCGTACCGTTCCGAAGATTGATTGTAAACAAACGCTTCTTGGCAAAGCAAACGCGGTGCGCTAAAAGCAAAGCTAGTCATATACACCTCCCCTCACATGCTCCCACCCACATCGGGTGGGAGTGGAAAGCGGTTGCAGGGAGCGAAAGTCATTTCATAAACAAAATTCGATGCGATAAATAAACGATTAACGAGTGGCGATCGTTCGTTCGGTGTCGAGACCGATGCGAATGGCAAAGAAAGTACGCCGATTGGGTGGTGGCGTTCGGCGAGGGCCGATGATGGTGATGAAAATTGAATTACCACCCCGCGCTACCGGGTGCGGAAGCGAAATTGAACATGACAGAGGGAAATCTTATCCATCATAAGGGTGGCAGAAAATGAAACAAACAACCGGCCGCGAGGCGGATGAACGCTGAATTGACGAACGCTGAATTCTAAGCCGCGTTTCTCGTGTGTTTGATGTTTATACGGAGAGGCGGAGGAATATCAATCTGATGGAAACCAAAAACCAATCCAACGGTGAGGAAAGTTGTATGAGATGATTGATGAAAATTCATTATGAATATTGGAAAAATGCACCGCCTTTATTTTAACCTTCAATGAGCGTCTGAAGAACGTGTGAAAATGGAGCTTATCTGAGGTTATAATAAAACAAAATTTTACTAGCAAACAGACAAGGGACGTATTAAGTAACAATTTAGTTAGCTTACTTTGACACTCTGCGGAAACCTGTGGAATCCAAAACCACAGCACTCCGACTAGCGCTATGTTTGGGTGTGTGTGTGTGTGTGTATTTTAAAGTGTAAAATTATCATTCATTTAGCGTGACGTGAGATGATGGGGGTTCGTTTCGTTATATGTTACCATATGGCATCCGGTAGTGGGCCAAAAGCGAGATGAATTTCCAGATGGACACCGGATACAAAGGTTTTGGTTTTGCGTTTGTTCATGGCGTTCAGGTTTTATGGGTGTAGAGCATGCGGTTTTTTTTTTGGGGAGGGAAGAGGAAAAACACATTTTACTGTTAGTGGTTATGAAGGTTAGAGTGGTCTGGTTTTGGTGGGAATGTGTTGTTTGAAATTTGTTGTAAAATGTTTTAGCTGATTGATGGATACAACAAAGTACGGTTAACAAGTTTTGGTTAGTGCTGATTGATAAATCGATCCCATTTAATAGGTTTAAAACGGAAGGTGACATTAAATAACACGTTTTGTTAATAACGAAGCCAAACTAAACGAGAACAAATAACACCCGAAACATATCAGAGTAAAGAAGCCATTTAACACAACACGTCTAAATAAACATCCACGAGACAGTCGAACGGAACGTTAAACTAACACGAAACAAAGCATAAACATCGAACAGCTGATCCAATATACGCCCAAAACAGTAACCAAAAGCTTGCGAAATGATAACTTACATGGAAAACAATTGTCCGCGGAACAAAAGTAAACGCACGAAATCAGAACCACTTTATATTGTAGGAAAGAAAACAGAACAATCGAACGAGAAAAAGTTACTTGTAAGTAAGAAACAAGAGTAGAACTTATTTACAAAACAAAAACTAAACGAAAAGCTTGGAGCTTTAATTCGTTGCTAAATGTAAACTAAACACGAAGAATCATTTCTACATTATTAAAAAATCTCTTTTATAAAATCTTAAAAATTAAGATAATTTACAAAATATGTTTCAAATAATATAATAAAAAACCTAAACAAAAAAAGCATAGATAACGAACGGAAAATTTGTACGTAGGATGTTTCGTCTAGATGATAAAATACCAAAAACAAACGAAATCTTTGCAATTTCGTATTTCAATCTTCTCGTCACGTACGGTGTATTAATTTTATCGTGACTCTTGCTCCAACATGTAAAACATTTTGCAAAACGTGTCCATGTCCATGTGTTTTTGTGGTATGCATGAGGGGTGAATGTGTAATAAGACGACTATCGTGCCAAGGCGCTTACCTAGAGGAATTATAATCCACTGTTTTCGATCCATTTCGCCGATGGTTTAGATTGAAAATTCTCCTATCCTAAATAACAATGGTGTTTGGCTACACTGCAAACTGCTCGCGGTTTGGTTAATTCTTCCGTAACGCGGATAACAGCAGCAGCAACGAGGCTCTCGTATCCTGCTCACGAACGGGCCCGGTGTCCCGTAGAAGCTCAAACACACAGACCATATGACGCGTACTGGAGCGGATATGCAACAGTGTGCGACAACCACAGAGAGCTCAACGGAGAGAGAGACGGAGTGTGCGTATGTGTTAGTAGATAACCAACACCACTGTTTGCTCTTGCATGTGTGTGTTTAGAGAGCGTGTGAGAGCGAGAGAGTGAGCGAGAGCAGAAGAGCTAAAGGATAAGTGCGCTAGAAAATGTAGGAAGCGCACAAGAAAAGGTTATGAAGATTCCGTTTCTCCGTGGTTCCGATGACGGCGTCGAGGACACGGTACGGTGTTCGCTGATTCTACAATTGCTGCTGCTGCTGCTGATGTTGCTGTCGTTGTTGTTGCTGGTGGCGACATTGAGGTTCCTCGCGGGCCTAGCTTAGTCGCACATCGTCAGCCAGCAACCGATAGCCGCTGCTGTCGTAAATCATTTATTGATTCCAAGCACAGCTGCTACTACAAGATATCGTTTCTTTCAGCGGTGGATAATTGATTTTTGTTTCGCGCTCCTCCACACACTACACTTGCGATCGGGCTGCCATGGCCTGCTTGTGCAAGGCGCCTGCTTTTCTATTCACTCACTCTCACTCACTCGAAGGAGGCTCGAACGTTCACGATTCGGATAGTATGCACTTATTTCATTTTCGGCTTCTGCAAATCGATATTTGGCGAAATTAGGATCGAATTATGTAAAAGAAAGGTTTTAGAGAACCCAGCGAAGCTAGGTGCTCTTTGGTGACCGGACTCTGTCGGTCATCGGAGAGTATTCACATGCACACGCACACACTTAAACGCACGATATGGAACGCAATTTTCATGGGCACTATTTCAGATTGGAACTCCAGGGCCTAACGAAACCCTCATCACAAACGATCGCTCCACGAACTAGAAAACGTAACGCTTGAAACTGAAAAAGCCCGACCGAATATGCAGCAACAACACACTGGCTTGCAAGGCTTACTACGGTTGGGGCAGAGCGACGCTCATCCGCAATGCGACATTGACAGTTTTCCAACACGGGAGACGGGATTTTCACCCACCGTCAAGCCTTCGTGAGACCCGCCGGTGCGCCCTTATGGCATATGCCACCCCGCCCGAGCGCTCCCCAAACTGTCAACTGTCAAACTTCGCATAGTGAAGACCCACGGCGAGGAGGGGTTGGAAGATAAGAATAGGACGATGGGGTTTTTTTTTTTTACACACACAGATACCTATGCGAATCGGGGTCTTCTTCGTTCCACTGTCACTGGCGCGGACTACGGGACGTGCTAAAAATATATATCATTTCGTTTGTAGTCGAGGGCACCCTCCTAGAAAGTGGAAGCACACGTTGAAGAGCACACAGTGCTTCTATCGTCACCACTGTAATCTCATTGCGATTTTTTAGGAGGAGGCAGTCATAACTTGATTATATGTTTATGCGTCATCACCAATCTTAGCGAAAAACACTTCTCTTCAGGTTCACAACTCACATTTTCTAGTAGTAAACCACAGCTAGAGCAAGACTATGCAGAAAATGTGTCCGTCGCTCGAAAATGTTCCTTTCGTCTGACCTGGTCGGATCGGAAGTCAAGACTGTGGTGTCGTTGGGTACGTTTCGCTCTCGGTTGAAATGGTGCCTCTTCTCTCCGGATCGTAACGAGGACGTTGTCGTAGTCGTTGCCGTCACTATGTCCTCCCAGCATATACTCGCAAACACGTGCTGGTATGTGCGCACTACCTCTCTCTCTCCATCTCTCGCGCGCGGGATGGCGTAAAAATCTAAGTAGTTGTTTGCTTCAATCTTATACTTAATCAAAGAAGATAACCATTAATTTACTGATATGATCTTTTATTGTTTAATTCGGGTGCAAAAGAAACATGACACAATTAAATTACGTATGGTAAAGAGTGGAATCCCGAAAAGAGAGCGAAGTATTCGGCTACCAGAGCGCATAAGAATGTTTACGGAGAGAGTACTCTGCTGAAGCATGCTCACGACGAGGGAAACAATATCCAACGAATGAAAACAAACGAGAACAACATCTTCTCGGGCAGGGAAATACGGTTTGTTGTTGTTAGTTGACAGCTGAGAACATGAGCTGTGTGCTCTTCGAGTGTATATGTGTGTTAATAACGGCCTGAAGAGCGTTAAAAATGACATTCTAAATATAATACAATATTTCAAACATTGGTTATAAAATATGTTCTGTTGTTTTTATTTATTTATTTTTTTTTTAATAACGGCCTGGTCATATTAACCCCTTTTGGGGATGTACAAATGTTCTGTTGGTAAAAGTGCAAAAATTTTAAAATTCAACAAAATTCTCCACCCGCTATTGCACGCTTGCAATCCACTTGATTGACGGGCCGAGCGTTTCGTTAGTACCTCCCCGACCCGTAAATCAGTCTGCCCTAAAAACTCATTCACCACGGGATTTTCATCCCGCGGATCGGTTGTGCGGACGTTACACCCCAAGACGAATGATCGCGCTCGTAAGTGATCGTAAATCAGTTTTAATCGAGGAACGGTACCGACACACTGGCACTGTTTACGTTTCGGTTTTTGCGTTGATTAAAACGGAAATTCAATGGGAAAAGGTGTAACCATACGGCAGGGAAGAGTGAAGGAAAGAGTATGTGTGCGTCTGTGAAAGGCCCCTTCCTTTTAAAAGCAATGAATTTTATTTTCAAAAAACTGCTCGGAAAGTTTGGAACGCGTTGAGCAACGAATGAAATGTATGCAATTCGCTAAACGTACGAAACAACCGGTAGCGCCACCTATGTTACAGTAGCTGTACTAACACGGTTCGCACAGTGGTATAGGGACGAGCGGCACTATTGAAGGCTGAATATAATTTCATATGAAATTTTATGAACTTCGAATATACATGGAGGCGCCTAGTCTTTTTTGGCTACCAGCTAAGTTTTCCATCATGAAAGCTTCACAAATTGACTAGAAGTATATCTTTTATTGCGATTATGTTAAAAAAAAGTGTGCGATAATTTCACATAAATCTATATCTAAACATATCACGCTTTCTAATAACTGTTCATCATACTTAGCCAATTAAATTGTACCATCTATAAACTATTACGTATCTAGTAATAATAAAAACGGCGTGCTTGCCATACAGTCTCTACCGGTGGCGATGAGTAATGTACAATCGTGGCGCATCGTCATTGTTTTCGGCATTCGGCCGACCAACCAATGCAGAGGAGATTCACATAAACAATGTTTCGTCGTTATTTTTTCACCGCTCGGCGCACCGCCTTCGAGCACACCCACGGCCATGTTGGATGGATTCACCATTTCGTCATTCCGAAAATATAGCACTCGCGTTTTTTAATATCACGTTTCGTACGACGGGATGTCCCACTCCGGTCCGGGTTTAAACAAACACCACAAGGACACCGAATCGTGGAGTCGTGGCACTAAACAACCATTCTCCAACCGTACCGCGAGCGCTGAATCATTCACGCCCGGCCTCGATCATGGTAGTACAATCAAAACAAACGATGTACGCGTACGGAGCAATCCCGGGGCCCGGGTTGCGTATCAATGGAGACGGGTTATTTATGGTCCTTATTCACTACCGGCTTTAAAATAATGGCTATGGGCCGGACCGGCGGATGTTTCTCGACGCATGCATGTGCGTGTGTGTGTGCGTTGTTGTTGCAGGTGGGTTTGAACTCGTTCATCCGCTGGAGGTTGGAACGCGGGCGAACAAAAATAACAATCACACACACCCCGCAAATGAATATTTGCTCAGCTGGCTGCATCTGGCAACGCCATCCGTTCGCTACGCAATGTGCGGCATCATTAGCACTTCTGTGCGCGTGTCATTAGCCGGCTTATGGTCAAAGCAAATGGATCCGCGTCGGATCCATTACAGTATACGACATTCGCTCGGCTCGCCGACACCGCCGCCACCACAATTACCGCGGGACCCACGCGCATACTCCACAATCTTCCAGTAGCTATTCTGCGCGGTGAGCGTTCGCTCACTCCCGGTCAGCTGCAGTATCTCCTTGCTGTTGTAGAAATCGTACTCCGACTCGTCGCATGGGATCTGCGAGTAGAGAAACGCTCCGCTCGAGTAGTTCTGCACGCGAAAGTACTCGCAACCCTCCACCGGAATCAGCTTCCAGCGAAACTTGGCATTGGAAAGGCTCTCCGACTTGGACGCCACCATCGGCAGACCAGTGCCACTCTCCCCAAGGAATCCATTGATCGTTGTCGCTCGCATTCGGAAGCAACTACCATCCTCCAGTGGCTCGAACTCGATCCGATTCTTGTCGGCAATGTACCGCGAGAAGCCAACATCCTTGCCAACCGCACTGAACTTGAGCAGGATTCGTGACGCGTGTCGCGAAATGGTGACCGTGCTCCACAGGATGGATACTACGACCGGGGGCAGGTTCGCTTTCAGCCGCTCCAGATCACCACGGAGACTTGCCGAGGCAAAGCCCGCGTCCAGCATCGTCTGCTTGATGCGATACGCGAGCAGAAATATCTCCGGCTGGTAGATGTGATCGTAGTGTTCCATCTGCGCGTACAGCACCCGGTAGCTCACGATGTCATGGTCGATGCACGATAGGTGTGCGACAAACTGGAGGATGTTTTGCAGATGAGCCACATCACCCTCGTACGCCCGCTTCAGCAGCTCGATCAGAAGCTCCTCCTCCAGATGGTGGAACAGTCTCGCCAGTGGAGCCGCCACCTGTGGATCGGTTTGGATGAGACGCACCGTACGCTGGATGCAATCGATCAGCTCCGAGCGCACGATCTCCAATCGCTCGTGGAAAACTTCCTTCAACTTCGACGCCATCGACAGTTCCGGCCGTTCTTGGAGCGCGTCAACGACAAACAC
>JXXB01040555.1:0-19018 GCA_000956275.1 Anopheles koliensis | reverse complement strand
GCTATGATGTTTATGCGCCGATACATCTCCACTCTGTCCAGCCTCACAGCCGCCTACTAGGGTGGGTGTTGTTTACAAAACCGACATGTCAGCTGGAGCTGTCAGTGATCGTTGCAAAATTGAAATTTATTTATTCATTTCCCCTATCGTGGCCAACCCCACACGGTTCTGTTTGTTTTCGTGCGTTGATTACTGGAGTCAGGCATTATTTATCAAATTCGTGCATGATTGCTCGGAGTGTAAACATTGCCGCTTGTTGTGACGTTGGGATCTATCAATAATTAGTTTAAAACAATTGGAACCACAGAAGGGTGTATTTGATTATTGACAATCCTTCCAGAAAGGCCGCTTGCATACGGCCTTTGTATAATTTTGCGAAAGCTATGGTGGACGGCATCATGGAGACGCCTGGTGTTTCACGAACAAGCAGGCGGTGTTACAGAGTTTTTTTTCACTAGAAATGAATCACAGAAAGGTCTTTTTAGCGCATTTCTTAGCAGCTGCTACTAATTACCGTGTTGACTATCTTAATCACCGCTAGTCGAAACAATCGCACAGGTGCGATCGATTCAGGTCAGCTTAGAAAGGTTCACCTTATGTTACGAATGTAACCCCACCCTCTTTCAATAAAGCACTTCTTCAGATAGCAATGCTCAGCTGCTGGCGTTCGCCCTTGCACGTGCGTGACAGCTACGTCGCAGCGGTGAACGCGGGAAGAGAACAAAGCGAAAGCGGAACCATCCGGAGCAGAACTCCAATACGTGATCTAATTTCAAAGTTGCGAAGACTTCCTATCCCAACCACGCAAGCATGTCACGCTGGTTCGCATGAATCCCGGAGTAGTAGTGATGCCGTTCTGGGTTCGTCTAAAAGAGGGCCGTTCCAGTGCGTACCGAAAATGATACGACTGCCCATTGCTTGACGTTCTTTGAGCCGGAACTGGCACGCCGACTGGCACATAAATAAAGATATCACGTTTTACAAGCTGCTCAACTTTTCGGCCCGGTCCGGGATGATAAATTTGGGAAGTTCTACTCATCGTCATCGGTCTTCCAAAAACACCGCAGACAGTTCATTCAAGACGTTCAAGGTATATCTCCATTGGGAGATTCCAGAACCAACGTTCCGGTGTCATTGATTAATAGAAAGAAAATTTGTTTTTTCTTCAAAATCGAACCATCATGCCATTTTCCATACCACCAAACCAGGTGCAAATACTCAAACGATGACGACGTTTTGATGGCATTTTATTTGCCCGCTCAATACCGACGAACTCGTTTCAAAAGAAACTTGCAGCCGCTAATGACATGGTCGGGTTTAAAAGAGCTTGCAGTGATTTACATCCTCACGTGTGGCCCACCGTGTGTGGCACGTATCGTGGGGTTTCAATTTTCGCCGCCCGAAACCGTACGATATAATCGCATAATTTTACATTTTACATCGATTTAGCAATCGTTTCCTTCGATTCCGCCGGAGCTGAATGGTCGACATTTTTCTTTGCCAAACCCCAAACCTGTTACATGGTTTCCCTCTTGGCCGAAAACGAGCTGGGTAACAGCTGGTGAATGGACAATTTTTCACTCTTCGCATCGTTGTCGCTTCGATACGTGGTGTATGTATCGTGTATCGATGATCCAGCCAGCCGGCGAGCGATGCCTTTCGACTACAATCCAGTGTGTTGGGGTTCGGAGTAACAATCGGGCAAACCCTTCCTCGGGTCCTCTCGGAACCACCGTCATCATTATCGTTCCCCGCCCAACTGTTCCACCTAACGAGCTAAGCAGACGTTCGCATTCCTTCGTACGCAGCTTTAGAACGCGTAGAATATTGGACAATTCAAACTTGACGCGTCTGGAAGCCATTTAAACGTAGCTTCTATTTCATTTCCATGCGAACCTTTAACGGAAAAGTTTACTTCCGGCGAGACCGTTCTTGTGGCGCGGCAAGCAATGGAAGGGTCGTGTGAAACGAGCAGTGCGGTTGATGAAATACGCATTAAGCTTATTATAAAAACATAGAATTACGATATGCATCAGCAATTTTCTCTGTTTCAACACTTGCCGCGCCGTGTACCGGTACGGAAGCGTGCGGTTTGCGTGTGCTGTGCGGTTTGGGATACGGAGCGTGCGTGGGGATTCAGTTTCGGTGGTAAGACACTCCGGAATTCCGGTTTAACTTTGGCTGGTGAATTTTCACGACCTCGTCGGTGTGGAAAGGGGAAAGAGGATGGTGGTTATGTGAAGGTACTTGCACGGTCATGGGTAGTAGCCGGACGTGCTGAAAGGATTATCATAACGAAGGACTTTGAGCTGATGTTAAGATATATCTTATCACTTCTGTTGCTGGCGTTTCATGCGCACTCTCAGCGCTCGTAATCCGCACCGAGTGTGCCTTTGCGCCTTTACTTGCCTCATACCAGAGCACCACGCTCCGACGCCAGACGCCATCATGCGATTCGGTTGGAAGCCTACGCTCGGTTGACGAGCGCAAGGATGTGGAAAGACGGTCGGGCGCGGTTGTTCTGTTGGTTCTGTCAAGTTTGCTGTCCGGTAGAGAGACGAAAGTGCATAAGTTGTGCCGAGAGTGTTCGTTGAATGTGCCATGCTGGTTCTCAGTCATGTTGATTTTTTCACTTGTCATCTGGACCATGGTGTCAAACTGTTCCAGTGCGGGTACGGGTTCAGGCGAACAAAACGATGTGTGGATAAGTTATAGTTTTGCATTTTTCTCACCCAACCCTGCTGTGATTACTCGGATGGGGAAATATGAGCATGAACGCTCTACCCTTTTCCCTCCGTTGTACGTAGCCGTTACTCATGAGCGAACCATGTCACAGTGCTGCAAAGTGTGCAAAGCGTACAAGACAGCATGCGGAACAGATGCTAAGAAAACATAATATAAAAAACACTCTCCGCACTCAGAATGGCAACCGGGTGTCGGTGGCGAGCCGAAGATAGCAATATGCAATCTCTGCTGCGAAGACACTTACAGCGATTATTGCAAAATGTGACGGCGCTGCTGGCGGAACCGTGATCGAGCGGAAACGATCGATCAAGAACGATTTTTCAAACGATCTTCCGTCGCTTTAGCGAACGCGCAACGCGTAATGCAGCGGTTTGAAGCGTGTGGCGAAATATTTCACTCAATTTGTTCGAAAGTAAAGTGCAAAAGTGCCTGCTGCCGTTACATATCGTCGGAGGTGTTGCGATAGTGTCACGTACGAAATTGGATATGAATCCACGAAGCACTTTTGCTCCCGTTCCTTGCCGTTGCCCATCAATCTTGGTTCTTTGCGAGGGAGTTAAGCGTAGATGCCATTCAAATGTATTACAGGTTGAAAACTGCTTCTTGTATGTCGGAAAGAATGTTTTTAACTTGTTTTAAAGTTATGTAATCATTCGGACGTAGTGTAACAAAATCAATGTTCATTTATAATGAACAATGGCTACAACCATCAACTGGTACGGCAAAAGGAAATTCGTTTCCTAGGCACCATTATTTATAATAAACTTATTTTCATCTTTAGTTACTTTTTTTAGTTTAGTATATCAAACCAAATAAATGTCAGATTTTATATCGAGCAATGCTCAATATATAAAGACTCTGATGTACTTCGAGACTATTTTCACCTAACTTTTTACGCTCAATTATATAGTTTGACTGAGTGACATTGATCCCCCATTCAGTAGTATTGATAAACAGTCGATGTAGTCTATGCTTACTAGTTATGTTTCCTCTAATAACCATAATTGTGTTCAAATAGCTATACAAATAATATGGAGCGCTTCACAATATAATGTTTGCAGCCTTTTTATCATAACACTAAGCGTAAGATACTTTTGTCTATGATTTTCAACAGCGTCTTCCACGATTGGTATTTAACCAGTACCTTAGCGTTTAAAACGTTTAAAAATAATAATTAATTTTCATGGGCACATAGATTTAAACACACTTAAAATAAATGTACATACCAAAGCTCATCAATAAGAGATATGTCTGTGCCAATTAGAATAAAAAAATCATCGCAGACCTTCAGCGAACATCAGAAACAGATAATGCATTATCAATGTATGGGATTAGTTTTTGATGATCCAATGCGTGATTATTTCGTTAATTCAATAATAAAACATATATACTGTACATTCGAAACCAACAGTAAAAAATCATCAATCATAACACTACAACTACTCATGACCTTTTCACCAAAGTGTCAATATTATAGAAATTGCTATCCGACTTTCATCAATATTTGTATACGAAAAAAATATAAAATGAAAGAAAAAATTTCTCTCTTCTAGTTAGTATTAAAACCGTGCAGTGTTTAAAAAACTCTATATAACGATATTTTTAAAGCAGTTTTTGAACACCAGGAATAGTTGACCGCTGTTCGCTGCAGAATAGTTGATAATAGGCTTTACCCGCTACTTACCTTCCAGGTTGTCATAGGCAACAGATTTAACGTGATCCCTTTAAGCTCAGTCAAGATTGCAATATTTACCAGGGGTAGCGAGTGGCCCATTAAAAACCCCTGCATTCGCGGTAAAATCTACGCTGGAGACATCTGGGGCAATTCAGCCGAAAGCCGTCGGATGTCGGTAGTCGGAAGTAGTTGGTTTGTCTAGCGGCTTGAGGTTTTGTCTAGCGGCAAGAAAAGCCATCTCCAACAAACCAACGCAACGCAGCAATGATGCGGAAACAGCAACTGACAAGAAGTCTCCCTCACCATGGTGGATGGAAGTGGCCGCATAATCGAAAACT
This sequence comes from Anopheles koliensis, assembly GCA_000956275.1. NCBI lineage: Eukaryota > Metazoa > Arthropoda > Insecta > Diptera > Culicidae > Anopheles > Anopheles koliensis. The sequence continues at coordinate 14,260 of JXXB01040555.1, read as the reverse complement.
TCATAAATGTTCTCATAAATAAAGCCAGCACAAAATGGCCCGCACACTGCTCTGGCCCGCTGCGATAGAAAGAGGCGTGGACTGAGTTTCTCCCCTCGGTCGGTGGCGCGGATTCCCATGGATTACTTGCGAAAATTAAGAGTGCCACCGGATTTAATGAGAGAAACTTTTGGCCACTACTTTCTGTGCCGTGGGAAGGATTCGGCTGGAGATAAATAGATGCAAGGTTCATCCCGTTCGAAGCGGCAACTTTGTCGGGTAAGTTTAGCAAACAGCGGATGGGTAAGCCCGTCCGAATCCTTTTCTTACGGTAGGCCTCTTACAGTAGTTGGTGGCACATAGCCTTGAAGCAGCGAAAGGACCCTTCTTGCCTGTTGTGTATTAAAAAGCCAACGCTCAGTGAAAGGCCAGATGCTAGAGATGAACCCGGGCAATGAATAGAAAATCCCAACGGATGAAGGTGTCTGTCCTTCGAGCGCGGAATTCGCTTGTGCCCGATACAGTACAACTTATCTTGATGGAGCAATTTTCTTCGCAGGGCAAACCTTTCGTAGGCTCGAGCAGCCCCTGTGTCCGAGCGAGCTTATCGGTAATAGATCGCATAAAAATCGTCTATTCGCATCTAGCCGTGGCCGAGATTTGAAAACCTCGGACACCTCGCAAAAAGTTCTTGCCCAAGGTTTGCTGATGCTAATCACTTCATCCTTGAAGAAGCTTTTCGCGTGCTTTGCTTTGGTTGACGTGGGAAATTGCGCTCCCAGAAGTGGCCCACCCGGTTGATTATTTTCTGCATTCAAAGTTTAATCATGTCGCCGGACCGAGGAGGTCGCTCAGTTACAAAAGACGCAGACGGTGTGTCAACGTCGATTGATGGATAGACACGAACGCCGGACCTCAGGCTCGTGTCGGGCTTGTCTCCCCACTGACCCAGTTTGTTTTGTTTCCCAGCACTATCCAAACGCTGCCGAGAGCAGATGTTTGACGAGTTCTGTCAAGATTGTGTCAAGTCTTAGCCCAACTTAACCAGTCGACGACCACGACCACGCGGTTCTGTGCTACAGCCTCACCGGAGCCGCACCGGAGTTTGCTGAGAAAAACTTATCAGATAATTGATCAACTCTTGTCCCGGGTCTTGAAGTAACGGCGCTATCCGTGAACGGCATTGGGTGGTTTCAGTTTTCCGTGCCTCCGGTTCCCTACACCGCACTTTATCACACCGAACAGAATTAGGTGCCATGTTTCGTTTCTGCCATCAGGCCATGATGGGAGGGAATACTTTTTCCATCCCACTTTAACACGGCGACGGCTGCTGTGTTGAACAAACAAACACAACCACACGGCGGCCAATGATTCCGGAAAGGTCGACGTTCCCAGTTCGACGACCAACGATGGTGACGCGATGGAGGTGATGATGATCAGATTAGATTTCCACCCGACACCCTACCCTCAACGGTGACCTGTAGAACCGAGCAGCAAAAACCCATCGGTACTTCCGCTCAAGATTGTTAACACTTTCTATCCCCGACCATCCGGTTTTGCATTCAGACAAGACGTCAATATCACATCAGGTTCGAGATTAAACATCAACGTGCGAAATTCGTTGCGGTGCAGCCGTACCGGAGCGTCTCATTCTATTCCATGTATTCTGACGTGAATTGCTTTTTTTTCGTCGTCCTTTCGCCTGTTGGTTTGCTTTGGATTGTTGGTTGGTTGGATGCGTCTTTACCACAAGCCAGCGTAGCCGCTGTGGACGTTGGATACACTTTCATGTGGAATGAAATATTTACAAACCTACCTAGAGGAAAGAAGATGTTTTGGCAGTGAAAATAATTTAGAAGCTCCTTGAGCGAACGTACTACAAGCTGGGATGGAATTGGCAATTTCTATTGTAGGGTTGACGACAGATAGGGAGACGAAAGATGTAGCCTTATACCCTCACTTTTCGGCACAAACATAAAGAATGAATAAGAACTTGCTTCAAAATGAAGTTGTTTTCTGAAATAAAGCTGTTCGATGGGAATAGAAACACATTTTATGTTTACTCTATAGAACAACAATTCGTCTAATATATTAGGCTTTTAACCAAAATCTGTATGAATATCTCTCATTTTACGTACATAGACATCATGACGTTTATTAAATCAAATTTTGTAATATTTCCTATAGTTATATATTCTATCTTGTTTATGTTCCCATAAATACTTACAAATACTTTTATATAAATACTACAATTACATACTACTTTCTTAATACTCTGTCAAACAAAGAAAAAATACTGAGGTCATACACATTTTCTGAGGTCATATGTTGATATGTTAAATATAATTATTAATTTTCGCTACTTTTTTTAACTAATTTTTACACCATCAACTCTACGTGCGCTCATAATTCATCTTCAGCATAATGTGCAAGGCGAGCGATAAAAACACTCCCGGCACGAATCCTCTCGACCGATAAAAGAGAAAGCCGCTGAAGCCGCTTCTTCACTACGTGAGATCACACACCAGCAAGGCGATGCATTGCGATGGGCGCCCGTTCTGGTAGTGCCATTTCCCAAGGCTCGTCCGTGCGGTCATTGCACTCGACCGCAACCAGTATCGGTGGTAACTGCCTAAGAATTGTCCTGTTTTCAGGCATTGTTCGATGGCGTAGGAAAGTGCTTAAAACGTGCGCCACTGAACGTCAAAACGCCAGCTTCCACCGGAATGGGCGGACTATATACCCCCTGCCATATAGTTCGTTCCGTCGCGGGATTTGCATCACGCCGTAGCTTTGTGTCGGTGCTCCTTTAGCACCGGTGCCGGTTGGGGATTTTTAATCACGAACTCATTTACTTCTGACCTGCTACAGGTGGTAGGGCTGGTGCGGTGTGGCAGCGTACTTCTATCCAAATAAAAGTAAGCAAAAATTACCAAGATTTCGACCGAAAAATAAAGCATGCAAAATACCTTCCTACCTTAGCGCATTCGACTTTCGCCACGTCAACACACAAGCAGTCAGAGCGACGAAAGCTAATGGAGCAGGGGTAAACATTTTCTTCCACGTCGCGAATGGGAAACCGAAAAACAACCGTCACGACAAAACAGTCATCAGCAACGCCTAAGATGATGCCTTTTCCGTGCTACCGGCCGTAGGAAGTGTATCGGCCCCGTTCTTACTACCCCGCTTCACCCTGTGACACCCTTATGCGGAGTCATTATTCGGTTTGCCATTCTTCGAATGCTTTGGTGCGTTCTTGTAAGCCGGCAACGCCAGCGTAAGCGAAGGGCTAGAATTACTTCAGACTCGAGCAAACGTCGAGAGTCGAGAGCCGAAAAATGTTGAACCCCACACCATCGAACGGAAGCGCTTTAGCCGTGTCGTACGTGCAAAAATCGTATGCATTTACGGGTGTACATTAAAAATTGCTCTGTTTTCTCGTTTTTTGGGACGCGCTCGCTGCTGGAGAACCTGATGATGGCGATGGTGGGGGTTTCTTTGTGTTTGCTATGCACACAAATCTAGAGTGCAGAAAACAACAAAAAAGCCCACCATCCCAAAATGGGCGCTAAATGCATTCACGACAGTCTTTCACGGGAAGACGGTTGGTAAGAGGATCGCTTGGGAAAACGAGAACAGAAAAGTGCGAGGGGAAGGGTGGGTTGTGAAAAGTCGCTGATTGATGATACTTTGCAGCAGCGGGATTGAACATGGTTTTGCGTCCAACGAACCGACACCAAATCGGTACCATTACAATAATTACTTCGCAGCATATCAGAGTTAAGCGATAATGTGAATAAGTTGAAGAAATTCGTCTTCAAAAAAATAGGAGAAATGACTTCAAATAGTTTTTCGTTCACTGATTCGAGAGATAATGTAGCGCATACGTTTCCACATCGTTGCAAAATCCATGATAAAATATCAATATAATGAGATTTTCATCAATATCTGAATGCAGCACAAATAATCGCTTGAATAGGGTTCAGATGCAAAATGGTTTTCTACTACTTGGAATATCACGTTCTATTTCAAGCTTACAAAGAGTCTCGAAATGGGTGCAAGGAAAATATTTTTGAAATGCTCGTTTATGCCAAAACACATGATAAAAACACAAAAAATATAAAATCGACATTTTGTAACTGCATTTATACTTAGCTAGAAAAGCGTGTTTAAAGCGAAACTAAAATCATTTCGTTTCAATCTAACATTCTGTCGTGTCTCAGTTTAACGCAAAAATGTCTTAATTAGACATGAGCAAATGGTTACGAGCAAGATGAAAAATTTACATTTACTTTTTTTTATTTTATTATTTGTTGACATTTTATTTTACATTAAAAAAGTAGCTTGAGGTTTTTATTCCATTTATACTCAACAAATGCCAAAGATAGGGTAGAAAATTGCTACAGGTTATCTGCAAACAAAGAACTGCTGATGATAACTACCATTCATAAATTGCCAAAGAACTTAAAAAAAAATTGATTGTTAGATAAAATAATTGGAAACATGTTAAACAAACTACCATGTAAGCATTACATGGTCAATTACTTGATAAATCACCAAAAACTTGGAAAATCGAGTGAAGGATTCAAAATTATTTCTTACATAATATTAAAAAACTTAGGACACTCTGCAATCATTGGCTTATATGTGCCTTTGAAATGTATCATGAGTATTTTGTTCTTCTATGTCTCATCTATATTGCCTATTGAAAAATCAGGTAAAAAAATGCATGAATCTGCTAAATCACGCAAAGTAACCAAATCAAGCTTCAAACTTTAACAAGGCCTTTATAAAATATTGTTATCGATTTAAACAAATACTTATCGATTTTTTTTAATTTCTGTAAACATCTATGCGGCGTAGCAACCAAGCCGATCACGTTTTATGATTTCTGTATAAAAAAACAAGAGAAAAAGGGAGATAACACACTCACTCCCTCACTTAGACAGCCGTGATATCAAATTTTAGAATCAATATTTGCATCCCTCTTTTCAATTTGTACCATTTGCACCACAAAGCTATCAGCTGCCATCTGCAATCTTGCGTTTAAGCGTGCGCCGGGAATGTAAACTCCATCAACGAAAATCAGCTCGATCTAAAGTCAACAGAATTATCGCTACTACAACTACTACAACACATTCATGCAGCGAAGAGGTTTACCAAAGCGGCGTGATTCGTTTATTCAACACTCGATGCTTGCTACTGTAGAAGGCCACGTTGTGCTTTTCATGTTTGCAACATATGTTTTGGGTAGGAAATGTGTTTCACCGTATTTTTCCATCCATTTTTTTTGACTCGTTTGTACAAAAAAAACATGCCCCAAATGATAGCAGTAGCAAAACATGAACGAACTTCCATGACCTGTTTCGAGCATACCCACACTGAAGACAATCGTTATTGTCCGGGAAAGTGTTATAAACTTTTAAAATATTTTCCATACAATTTCCTCCCGCTTGCAGCATCCATTTCCTGCGTTTAAATGGTACACACGCAGGGTGAACTAATCCACTGGTTCGGGGTGAAAAACGACGGCAAAGGAAGGAACCAAAACCGGCACAAACCGAACGGAAAGCCTTACGGAATGTAGGACGGCGTATGTGCCACATTTATCGTCCATCGGTACCGGTGCTTTCGTGTGTGGAAAATACGAAAAGGGAATTTTCCTGCCCCAGGGGAGAGGTGCACATACGCGTTTTATGCCGCGTTCTTCAGGCAGTGCGTACCGTGTGTCTATTGCTCTTGCTGGAGGCAGGTATGCATTCTGATGTATTTAATTTTTTTGTTTTTTTTTCTTTTTTCTATATGCTATAGGCGCTATTGACATACCCAAAGGTTCGTTCGCGAATTTTTTATTCTTCACTGCACATAAAAATGTATAATAAATGGTTAGTTGTGAGCGGTTCGTTTTTTCTTTCTATTTTTAATTCCCTTAGCGGAGAATATAAGCTGCTTTCCCAAAAGTTAGATCATGCTTTTACTTCCTTCAACCCGATCGATCGACTAAATGATTGCATATTGAGAGGGAATCGTATCGAAATTGAATGATATAATGTCGGTAACAATACGATGGGCAGACTGTTGAATTTTTTCGAACATAGATCGACCACCTTTACGTCGGTAAATACGGAACGGCCGCTTTGGGAGCAGTATTGAGCTACATTGCAGCCCAGATCGCAAACTGAACCTATCGCTGTGTTTAAATAGTTTCTACTCATTCATCCATCAGCCGCAACCTCGTCCAACTGGTGAGTTAGAACTGAGGCTACTCAGTTAGACGGCCGAGGTTGTCATATTGAAATTGTGTGCTTTGTTTTAACTTAAAAACCACACGCAAAATCGCCGAAGCGATAGTCAAAATATCTTTTTTCCCCTTTCAGTTCGCTAGGGACAAGAGATGCACCCCTGCTTTCATCGTGTCCCGGAGCAGCGGTTGGGAATCGAGAATGGAAATTTGACGATGCTTAAAAATGGATGACACATGAGAAAAGTCAATCCACTTTTCAAATTGTAGACATTCGTATGTGTGTACGTATTGTGTGTACTATCCCAGCACGTTCAGCGTGAATTTAGATTTTATGACTCTTAGCCACACAAACTCCACAAAGGAACGTCAATTTTATTTCTTCCGGGAAACGCATCAAATTTCAAAATTACCATCGAACGTAGGGAGTTTTGCGTCTGCGGTTGTCTGTGGTGCTGCTCTAAATCGAAAAAAAACATCGAGAGTTTGAACAAGAGTGTAAAATTCGAGCAAATACTATGTTTCGGTACCGCTGCTTTTCCCGGCCTGTCCAATCTTTAGTGGCTCTGCCGCTGAGGAAGCCTGAAATGTAACCATTCAATAAAACAGTCGTAAAAGTTCACGCTGGGAAAGTTTCTTATTTGGTATACCACGTATTTATCTCTACCGCCGCTCTTTGTCATCGTCCTCCGAGAGAAACGGAATGTTGTCCGGAGCACATAAAACGTTAACGATTTCACGCAAAATTTGCATTCACGCAGAAAACGAAATCGATCGTGCCCATGGAGGCCATGAATATTGCAACGGGTTCTCGATTCGTAAAAGTGTTTACTGCGGGGTCGACCAAAGGATTAAGGTTTAATATTCAACAATGATTGCACAATTAAGGTCACAAACAAATGGTGGGTGATTAAAAATGCAGCAACAAAATACACGAAAATATTCGTCAGCTTTCAGCGCGAGGGAAGCGAGCAGCACTTAAAAACTTATCAACCATCAGAGCAAAAATGCAGCAACTAAGTGCACTCACTTTCCGTAAAGCGCGAACCACCACCACACGTCGTATTCTCATTTTAAATGAAAATTATGCAGTCATGAGATCGTCGGTGACACTCTGCCTGAAGATATTTTTTTTCTCTCCACACGAGAACAGCTCGTCACGCCTCGCCCGGTGTGGAACGTAAATATAAAAGAACAACTGAACAGCGCGACACTCATAAATAAAGTGCGAATAATACTGGGGTGTTTGTGTGTCTGTGCATGTGTGAGAGAGAAAACTAATTATTTAATGGAATGAAAACGTGTGTCGTGTGTGGAAGAAAGAACTACTTCGCTTGGAAGAAAGTGTGAATCGCACGCGGAAGTGATGCTTCCAGAAGGAAGTGTTGCCTTTCGCATGAAGCTCGCGCATAAATTCGCCTATCTCTGTAGCCGCGAGACACACATACACACACAAAGGCACATACTCTAGCAAACCGCCTTATCCGCATGAAGATGAAAATGAGTTTCCATCGTGGTCGTGATGGTGAAGTGGTTCCATTTTTTTCAGCCTTCCTCCCGCGTGAGTAGCATGACACCGCACGTGCAGACAACGTGCGGTCATCCTTATGCAGCGTTTCGAGCACGAAGAACAGCACGAAGTAGAGCACGAGTAAGAGAGGGCAGGGCAATAAAATGCAAACTGGATACCGGGATGTAGCCGAAACGCGGTTGCTAGCATCGTCACCGCCTGCAGTTGATGAAAGTCAAAGATTGATCCACGAGCGAGGCTGAAAGGTTGATGGTGAAGTGTGACGATGATTTGCTAATACATCGCTACCCCGGTCCGGATCCGATCCGGCTACCGGATGCGTACCAGCGGAAGTAAAAGCTTCCTGAGAGCGAACCGGCGGTGAACGATGGCGGCTGCGGTGCACGGTGAGCGTGTCTAGTCTAATGAAAATTCTTGCATTATATTTTATTCAATATCACCGACAGCCGTGGGCCAGCTGTTTTATGATGCAGTTTAAGATGGGGATGGCCGACACTTTACACCGGGCGCACACACGGCGCATGCATTATGCTTAGTGCGGAACAGTATGGGTTCTACGCAACGTAACAGTGACTGCTACAGCTATTCGTTGAGGGGTTGGGGTTGAGGGCATGGTTTGATTACGATAGTTATGACAATGATGAGCTCCGGGAAACCATAATGGAAGGCCAGAGAACAAGAACGTGAACGAGAACGTGAAAGTGTTTTATGGAGCGTCAAAATAATAGCAAGTGTAAGGAGTTTCCGGAACAGAATGCACAGCAAAGTTGTATTATTAAACGCGAGCAGAGGTGTTATTAATGTACGCATCATACCAAATGTTCCAATGAGTAGAGCTGTGCCGAATAGAAATTTAATTTAAAGTAAAGAACGCATGGTTTTCAGGAACAAACATTGCTATTAGTTACTGTTTGTTGTAATAAATATACGAACATTGAATTAAAACTAGCTATTTTCAAATTGCCACATCGAAAATGACTATGTGAAAAATAAATTATTATACATTAAATGAAGTCCACAATAAATTATTTCTTAAAGTCTAATATACGAAACTCACCAAAACTGTTATTTGTGTCAAGATTGCTTTTGTTATATTGCATAGTTCTTAAAATTTTCAGTCAATTAATGTATAACAATAAAAGACAAGAAATCCAAAATCAATGCTTTCTCATACAACAATATAAAGTTTACAGTTTAAACATTCCCACCGATCAACATCGAGCGTGATAATAATGTCTTATCTGCTGTGAATTAGGCATTTTGTTTGCCTAATAGAAGTGTCGAGGCGTTAATCAGACACTGGCGAACTAAGGCCAGCGATGAGTTCGTTTTAGTGTCTCCGCCATCGGGGTGACTTTTTTTTGTTTCACCGAACAAACAGTTACGTCTCACGTGATGAATGGGCTACACTTTGCTAATGGTACTTCATGATGAGAAAGGAAACCCTGCGTAGAATGTAAATGGTTTCACTTCATTCGGTCCTGCACTGCGATGAAAATCGAAGCGGACGTGACGTCGTCTGCAGCGCCCACAGAATGTCTCCCGCCTTTGCAATACGCCAAACACACAAAGTGTCTTCCATTGCCGGTCCAACAACGCTTTTGGGCATTACGCTACTGAAAAAAAGCACACTCACACACATCGCAAACGGTAGTACGCCAGTTGCCCGCAGCATAAGCGGGGCGGAGAACAAAAATCGCCAGATAAAGCCATTTTATACATCGCGATAAGCTGGGGAGGGAAAAATCCAGTTAAAAAGTTAATAAATAATTCAGCAAACGGGAAAGAAAACCCGGTCCCGGGTTTGGAATTTCCATATTGCGAGTGTCCTGCCCGTACCCGATCCGCTTACCTTCCCTCCACTTGCCGGTAGCTGGTGGTTTGAAAGGCGACAAAATGGGACGAAATTAACTTCTGCTTTTGAAGTCGCGTGCACGACGCCTCCACACCGGATGGGCTGCAGTTTCACCACCCCACGGGACCGAGCGAATTAATGCACGGAGATACAAACGGGACGTACGCTCGTGCGGAGAAACTGTAAAAATGCACCATCTCCCCCGCCGGAGGCTGGACTTTGTGTCGTCGTTTGATCTTTTCATCCTGTCACACGCGACTAATTCTCGTCCCAGTTGGTGGAGGCTTCGGGATGCCAACAATGGTCGCCAAGCTGGGAAGCCCTGTCATGGACCGGCAGATGCATGGGCAGGTTAAAAGTTCACGCTGAGGCCAAGTAGTCTTTTTTAATCCGTGTGTCATGGCTCGTCCGACGATTGCAAAGTTTGGACTTTTGGATCCCCTTTCCCAAGCGATCCGGTCAAGAGATTAAACGATCCAAACGACCGAACGATGGTCGTCACAATAGCTGCAATGACCCTTACCCGATGTTGGTTGACGATGGACAAATTCATTCATCAATCTACAGCTCACTAGCGGTCGTTTGTAGTGTAAGATGCCTTTTATCCACCCTCCCAAGCAATGAAATGCCGTATGTGTCGCATAATTCCATCGATCGTGTTGGAAGAGCGAGTTTTTTTTAGAGGTTGTTAATACCACACAACTTGCTTGCCTTCATAAGCAAATGCCATTCTTGGCCATGAAAGATAGCGATATTTTGAAAAGAAGTGTTTTTTTTGGTATCTGTCAATTCGTTATTAAAAATGAAACTTTGCATGATGAGAATTTTCATATGGAACATTGTTTGTGCTTTCCGAAAAAAATGCAAGAAAATGTTATGCTTGGAAGTTTTCGATGGGTAATGGAATATTTTGTGTGAAGAAAAAAGAGTCAATTTTATTGCACTCTGCGAAAATATCTAATATATCAGTAGACATGTACTTGTTCACAATAGACAATGTTTATCAAAAGCTTTCAAGCTATTCAAGTTTAAGTTAAACAATATTTTAAATGTTTTCATTGTAATTTTATTATTAATCTGTTCTACAGCTCAAAGCCTAGTTGTGTCTACAGACTGTAAATGATATTAAAACGATGACTTGTTTCGACTTATACAACAACGATTTATTTTTAAATTATTTTATAGATTGTGTCATATATTTTTTCATCTCTTCATACGTGCTATATTCATAAAGGCTAGATTTGATTCCAAGATATTTTTTCCACATTTGACTTCTGGTTTGAAAAACGCATCATCAAAAATGTCACTCTTCGTTCGATATTTCCGTTTTCCCGAAATGAAACAAGAAACGCTTTCTAATTATCAGGTTTTCAGTATACTTTTTAAATATTTCAAATTGCTTCCAGCATGATGTCTATTTGTATTGTAGAAATGAAAAGATAGATGACTTGATTAGGATAATATTCTTCCATCGCCATACTTTGCTAACGCAACACGACGAACCATGGCTTGTTACAAAATAAAAAAATCATGCTCACTTTTTTGCCTCCTTCTTTTGCGTCAATCGGCATTGCAGATGCACGCTCCGGCGATTGTTCTCCCCGTACACTTAATAAGGCTTGTAATGGATGACAATTTGTGTGGCATGTCACGCACACCCACCCGGCTTGGCATCGAAGCGACGAATCGTCACTCGGCGCGACGAGTTTCCCTTTCCGGATCCGGCTCGGTGCCGATTGAGCATGTGTTTGGCGTGGTGAAGATTGGCAAGCTTTTAATTTCGTACCCCTCACAGTCCCCCGTTTCCAGCCCAGCGTCCGTTCGTTTGCTCGTCGTTGCACTTTCTTCCTTCCGTCAGGGGAGGAAATGCGTGTGCGTTTGCGTTTGAATCGCACGGCTCTGGCTTTCGGTGTCAGCTGTTGTGTTGCTCCGAACGTACAAGATGCTGCATCCAACCAGTCGACACCGCAGTTACATCGCAGCAACGATGGTGGTAAATTCGATCGGTGCTGTCCTTCCGCGTGCTGTCGATCGAAGTCAGCTCGTACACAATCGCTGGAATCCGTACGCATCCGCGGGCTTTGAGCCAACGATGCCGCTAGGACCGGGATACAGTTCGCCGTACGACGTTTCATCCGGTGGCTCGCTGTATAGCCACCCGATGCACTCCCACTCGGTACATTCGCTCGTGGCTGCCGGAGATGGATCGCAGGGATACGGCATGAAGTTTACCTCGTCCGGCGACGGAAGCTCCAGCGGATACGACTACCATCCTCCACCACCTCCACATCCACCACCACCTCCGCATCCACCACCACCACCATCCATCTACCACTCACTGCCACCACTGTGGCCGGCTCCATCGCACGGAAAGTCCGGCAAGGGTAAGGGAGCCGCCCTGTCCGCACTCACACTGCTGGCGTTCCTGTACTTCCTGAATCTGCTCCAAAGCTGCCTCAAAGAACACATGGAGACAATGAATCCGACCGTAATGGTCATGACGGCCGGTGCAACACGGCGGAAGGACATTTCCGCCGGTCTCGAGCAGGAAAGCTCCGGTTCGGTCGAGGATGTACCGCGCGATGAACCGGAGGACGACGCGGTCGAACGCTACGAAGGGCTCGCCCAGCGCTACCAGCTGCTCACCACCTCCAACGGCACACGGAACCCGTACGGGCAACCGAAACGATCGCATCGGCCACCGGCATCCATGCAGGAGCGTAAAAAATCCTCTCCAGCCGCTTCGCTCACGACAAAGCGAAAGCGACCGTCTCACCACACCGGAAGTGATTGGTATGAGCGAAACTAAAAAAAAAAACCGGTTCTGGAAAATGTTGCGATAAGTGAAAAAGTTCTTAAAACAATAAATATACATCGGCAAACGTTCGGCGGTGCGGTAGTGATCGTGATTCGCATAAGTTCTGCCCGTACCAAACTCGAACCGTGGCATCGAGGCGGGGAATACTTTTCTTCGGCTTACTAATTTTCCCCGGCGTCCACAGTTTCCACAGGTGCGGCATCTCCCGCACGAAAATAATAATCTGCAGCAAATGGAAGATGCGGAACCGAGCACGGGAAGGTGTGGAAAATTTATGAACAGGATTCGTGCCAGTGCAGCATACCGGGAGGTGGTGCTTTTAAAACAGAGACACTCACCGGGAACCATCGGAAGCAGCGAAATGCACCTCGCCGAGTGGACGAGATAAGAGCGCAAAGTTGGTCGCCGGAAAGTTTTTCGATTAAGACATTCTCACACCCTCCCACTCCGTCCATGTGAAGGTGCATAATGAACACAAACAGCGGGATGGTTCGGACGGATGCCCGCTCTGCCGGCAAGGGAACACGATTGGAAAAGTAATTGTTTTCGAATAGTTTTGCTGCATCATTGGCTAGTGCGTTCCGGTTCCGGTGGGCGTTGTTGATTGTATAAAACGAAGACAAATGGTCCGGCGCTTGCAGCTTCGTGGATGCAACGTGAGAACGGTCACACACACCTACGAATGTATTCGGTCGTTTAAACTAATGGCAGTTTGCGAGTTCTCACTGCCCCTTCCAACGTGCTATCCCATACCGGATGTCCCGCGTGGATTCTTCACTTATTGTCAGCATCACGTTCGATTGACATTTCGGGCCAAAAACGGCTGTTCGTTATTGACTTTCAAATGCAGTGTCCGACCGTAATTATGCGCCCTCCCTCAGTGTGTGAGTGAAACGCACGTTTGCTTCTAGCACGGTCACCTCGAACGTGTGCAAATCGGCCATCATACAATGCTGGACCACGCGGGAGTGCCGGTGTTTTACGTTTGCTGCTGCCACTGCTGTGTGCTGTGCTTTTCGGCGTGTGTGACCGCTAATAATAATTTAGATCATTATCGGGCGGACCTGCGCTGGGCAGCTTCCCGCAGCTGGGATCGGAACCACGCGTTCGGGGGACGGAGGTCATTAATTTATGAGGTGATATTTACATTTATAGTGCAGTTGTTGATTAATATTTATTGTAGTCTCATTAGCATTTCATATTCATTACTGGTAGTGGTGTGCTCGGGTGCAGTGGAGAGCGGATGACACGGTTTCCCTGGACGGGAGGTTTTTAGAAAACGTGTCGAAAGTGTTGATCTTCGAAGGTTTGTTTTGGATAGTTTGCATTCGATTGTACAGTTCGATGCGGAACCCGCTGGGAGAGCTTTCGCATGAGTGATGATAAAGTTCTACTACGATGGTACGAGGCACTTTTCGCATGTTATATTAGTTTGCATTAGTTGGCATGCTTCACGCTTATGAAATTGGCTACCGACTGTACTCTTTATGGACTATTTGTTGCTAGACAAATTTACGCTTGCTATAAGCCTATTTATTTGATTGTATTGATTTATAGGCTTTCTGATTATAAATGAATAATTTAAAATATATTTGATTGCGTAATAATAACGTTTAACCGAAAATAACAACATATTAAAATAATAAAATAATTATTATGGCTCTTGTTGGATGGGAAATAAACATTAGGCAATTAAAATTTTTCTTACCTCCAAAATGATATGGCCTTATCGATTCTTTTGAGAAAATATGTATATTTTAAAGTAGTATTTTTGACTGCAATTTACCAGCATGTTGAAGGTTTGATTTAAAATGTTTATCATTCTATTAATTAAAT
>JXXB01040536.1:0-32976 GCA_000956275.1 Anopheles koliensis | reverse complement strand
AAAAAAATAGTTTAATAAAATAGCTCGTTGTGCTTTAACAGGACAGGCAAGCGGATTTTTATCACTATTTTAGTATGAAAAGAGCTATTCCCGTGAGTGCTCGTTTGGCGCCAAAGATGAACTGTAAACAACTTCGATTAGACGTCATACAAGTCTTTGGACGTAACGCAAAGGTATTATCGGTGTAACCGGCAATTGTCAAAGATGGCAGCTGGAGCGTCTGCAACTTAAAAAAACTAGATGTTTTTCTAAAACTGCAATGCGTAGCAGCCAATAAATAATAAATTCATCCTATGCCAATAATTAAAAAGTTGATTTTTCGCTGGAAAGAATGCGAAGTTTAGGTTCGTTTTTCAAATTACCCGGTGCAAACCCGAATAATCGTTTTCTCGGAAAATCGGGGCATTACTTGAGAAACCCTGGTGTTTGTCAACAGTGCCAAACCATGGCGACTATAGCAGATGATTTGTTGTTTGTTTTCTTATCCTATAGCGTATTCATAGCAACATGGTCACCGGTAGATGGAATTGTGTGTTGTTCTACAGACATTGACCGTAACTGGCAAAGTATTGCGAAGAGTCATATATCGGGGGAACAAAACCCGAAATCCATACGAATCGAATTCACAACTGAACCGAAGATGTCATCGAAATTGTTGAGCTGCGATTTTGAAGTGTTTGGAGTAGTGCAAGGTTAGTAGCGTGTAATTTCGGACTCGTCATTATACTAACAGCGTATTTTATTTTTAGGCGTATTCTTCCGCAAGGTACGTTTACAGATGGGAACCCCTGATTGCCAGACCGTGATGTTATTTTAATCTGTTTCGGTGCATTTGTTGTTGCAGTACACGCAAAAGCTAGCGACAGGGTTGGGATTGCGCGGCTGGTGCATGAACACCCATGATGGTTCGGTAAAGGGACAGCTTGAGGGGGAAGAAAAACCATTCAA
Source organism: Anopheles koliensis (assembly GCA_000956275.1). Lineage (NCBI taxonomy): Eukaryota > Metazoa > Arthropoda > Insecta > Diptera > Culicidae > Anopheles > Anopheles koliensis. Next base: position 32,028 of record JXXB01040536.1, on the reverse strand, counting down.
TGAAATGTAAGTTAGCGAAGCACACCATAGATGTACAGTCGCAACTAATGCATCCTATCAAACAATCTCAGGAAATACTGGCTTCAGACGAAAGGAAGTCCGTCGAGTCGAATCGACAAGGCAGTTTTTAGTGTGCCAAAAGAAATAAGTTCCTACTCGTTCAAGGATTTCTCAATTCGTCGCTAATCCGCACACTCTATTTAGTAAACAAACCGAGCAATGCTACAAGAGTAAATTATGTGTATTTTTGCTTGAAGCAATAAAAAAGCACGAAATAGGAAAGAATCATTTGATTCTGTCTTTTCTGTCCGAAAAACCGACAGTATCGATAGTGAACTTTTTCTACAGCTAGTAAATGCACATCAATGAACGAGGGTTCATAAATTGGAAGACAACACACCACAAACACCACATACTGCTGCAACGCTCACTGTTTGAAATCCTTCAGCGGATAATGTTCCCGATGCTGCGCTACGTGTTCCTCCATAGAGCGCATCTGCTCCTTCAGATGTGTCGGCATTTCCGCGTACACATCCTGGAACAGTTCGCGCCAGTCCGGCTTCAGGATTCGCTCAGATTGATTAATCTGCGAGAGTACCTGCTTCCGGATGGATTTGACGAATTCGTTCTCCTCATTTTCGTCGAACCAACCACGCTGAAGCATGTAGTGTTTTAATTTCGTGATCGGATGTTCGACCGTATTCCAAACCTCTAGCTCCTCGGCCGGTCGGTAAGCCGTACTGTCGTCCGACGTAGAGTGATGCCCAATACGGTACGCCATCGCTTCCAGGATTATTGGTTTGTTCTCCCGCAGGACATACTCACGAGCAAGCTTCGTAGCGTTGTACGTCGCGAAGACGTCCGTGCCATCGAACCGCAATGCAGCCATACCGTATCCGGCAGCTCGTCCCGCGATACCATCCCCACGGTACTGTTCCTTCGAAGGTGTAGAAATAGCGAACCCATTGTTCCTGCAGAAGAATATCACCGGACAGTCGAGGGTTGCTGCAAAATTAAACGCGGCATGAGTGTCGCCTTCGGAAGCAGCACCCTCGCCAAAGTATGTGATTACGCAGCGCTGGTTGTTCGGCTGTAGCTTAAAGGCGTACGCCGCTCCTGCTGCCTGGGGAATTTGTGTTCCCAGCGGAGAGGAGATGGTGACGAAGTTTAGTTTTCGCGAGCCATAATGAACCGGCATCTGACGACCCTTGCCAAGATCCTCTGCGTTTCCGTAGCACTGGTTAATAAAATCGGAAATGGTGAATCCACGCCACACCAATACACCGGCTTCACGGTATTGTCCATACACCCAATCTTCTGGGCTGAGAGCAGCTGCACTACCGATATGGCTGGCCTCCTCGCCAAAGTTCGTCATGTAGAACGAAATACGCCCCTGGCGCTGGGATTCGTACAGAATTTTATCCATAGTGTTGAGCAGCACCATATCACGGAACATTTTCTTTACAGTGGCTTGATCGAGGTTGGGTTCTTGCGATGGATCATCGATCACACCTTCACTGTTCATCACGCGATAGATCGGAATTGGTTCGATGCTTTCCGGTACCGATAGCTTCGGCGATGTTACGAACGACGCCTCCAAAGCGCCAGGGAATTTTGCGTGCAGAGTCCCATTACTAGCACTCTGTTGTCCCTGTTGCTGCGTTGCAGTATCAGATGAAAGGCTCTACATAAAAACGATATTGTTACGGATGCTTTAATGTGCACCGATCCGATTCAATTAGCAATTCTGCTTACCTTTACCGAGACTATTGGCCGAACAGACCGCAGGAAAAATGTTTGCCTGCACATAACATTACCGAAAGTACGTAAAAACGACATTTTACTGAAAATACACCAGTAATTAAATTAAAAAAAACTACGATGAAACTCCAGCCAACTTGATTACGTCAAGCTCGCGTACGTACCAACCACCTGTTTGCAACGCGCTTGTTGACAAGGATGATAAGGCTAACAAACCGTCCGTTTGCGGTCGTGTGTTTCCACTGAAATGATCTTGTCTGTGCGATTAATTTGAGCGAAAGCGCAAGTTGATACGTAATATTAATTCACGGTTACTGGAGCGGATACGCACACATGCACAACATTCGGTTGGAAAACACAGGTTCCAACAACAAAAATCAGCACGTGGACACACATACATTCTTTACTAGTGTTTTTGCTGAACATCTGAAGTTTACTTTCGGAAATAAATTAAGTTTGGCTCAACGACACCAAGAAGTGCAGGCCTTTATTAACATGAATTATTGTTATCGTACAAAGTGTTCAAGTGGTTTTAAGCCAATATTAAACCAACTCATCAATATTAGATCCATAAAACACCTAATGACATTCGCCGAAAGATTTCCGTCGACTGTCAATGAAGCCAAGCTGTCATAAATTCCCACAAAACAACCCAAACAATTACAAACTACTCTTCTTCTGTGCCCTGCTGTAAGTTCTAGCACTGTTTAACACGATTTTCTAAAGGTTTTGTTGTTATTAAATATTTTATGTTCTGAAATCATATCTAAAAACTCTATTACTAACACAATCAAGTGAAGTTCGCAACACAGCCTATGTGCCGTACGTGCTAAGCTGCAGAGAGATTGTTGTTTGTTCGTATTCTAGAGTACTGTTTAATATAAGTCTATATTAAGTCCACAGTAAACTGCACGCAGCATGGCTTCACCGTCTCAAAGCAGTCCAGCATCGGCAGCAACAGCTAGTGCAATTGGGTCTGCCGGCACAAAAAGCTCCTCCAGCGGAGGTTCTGGAACAGCAACATCGTCCGCCGGCGGAGTCAGTGGGGTGGATAGTACCACGCAGTTGCTAACCAAACCTCGCCTTCAGGAACTCGTCCGAGAAATAGATCCCACCGAGCAGTTGGATGAAGAAGTGGAGGAACTACTTCTGCAAATTGCGGATGATTTTGTGGAAAACACGGTGAACGCCTCTTGCTTGCTGGCTAAACATCGCAAGGTTCCGAAGGTGGAAGTACGAGATGTTCAACTACATCTAGGTAAGTGTAGCGTCCAAATCCAACATTTGTCCTGTGCTATTGGTTTCAAACATGTATTTGCTCTTTCCTCAGAACGCAACTGGAACATGTGGATTCCTGGGTTTGGTACGGATGAGTTGAGACCCTACAAACGTGCGACCGTAACCGAAGCTCACAAACAACGATTAGCGCTAATAAGAAAGGCGATTAAAAAATACTAACATTTATGCGTACGGTAGAGATAATAATTGTAACTATAATAATCATTTAAAGGACATAATTTTCTTCTGTACATTGATGATCATTTCAACACTTCCATACAACGTATCACACGAAATTAAATAAACTATATAAATAATCCATTCGTTCGCTAGCGAGAAATTCGGGAGGTGCCTTTATTTTCACTCCAATATATTTACTGGACACACAAGCGATTTTTGCGATTATAGTTCGCTATTGCGTTCAATTTTCATCAGTTCCACTTCAAAGATGAGGACCGAGTTAGGTGGAATCTTTTCGCCAGCTCCGCGCTCACCGTAGCCTAGCTCCGGTGGAATGACCAGTTTTCGTTTTTCGCCCTCACACATTCCGAGCAGGCCCTGGTCCCAGCCCTTGATCACCTGGCCCATGCCGAGCGTGAACGTCAGCGGATTGCCGCGTGGGATGCTGCTATCGAATTCAGTACCATCCTCGAGCGTTCCCTAAAATTGTCATGTTAGGAAAGGGATCAATTATATTAACATCACGAGAGCCAGCCATATATCGTAGCCATAATAGCGGCACGTACCGTATAGTGCATATGCACTAAATCACCCTTCTTTGTGCGCAAGGAGCAGTTTTCGACGCGTTTCTTCACCCCTATCTTCAATTTTCCATCCGCCCAGACATTTTGCACTATTGCCAGCCCGACGAGGCACATTAAAATGAAATGGGAATATTGCATTTTGTATGTTCTCACTGATGTTTTTTATTGCTAACAATTAGAATGACTGTTTATCCACCCGGCTTTGAAGGAGGCCACACACGAACAGAATGTGTTATTTGTTGACAATTTCTAGGATGCGAAAAGAAAGTGACAACCGATACAGTGGTGGTCGTTGTACTAGGCGCATTAAAGAAAATGAAATAAAAATACACATAAAATAATGTTCATATGACCTACACCGACGCGAATAATGCGCGCTGCATTACAGTGCTAAATTTTTCTTTCATCATATGAATGTTCGAGTTCCACTGTGTATGTTTTTGCTTCAATTCCATCAACTGACTTGTAATGCGTTTTATTATTTTTTTTTACCAAATATTACACCTAGCATCACTTTTGTATGTTTAATGTTTCCATTTCCTTTGCTTGAATACCTAAGTGCATACCTTTTTTGTTTCGTAATTCACTGTTGCTTCGCCTTTATGCTCTTGTTTTTATCGCATTAGAAAATATATATATACCAATTGTGCAAATAAATTCCTTGCGACGTTCGTGTCGCTCTATCTAATCCGTCTAATCTACATAATCGTAACATTTCAACGCCGATAGTTCTACTATATGCAATAGCGATATCCGTGGCTGTTGGGGCCACAAGTAAGCGGGAGCGATTTTACAAATATTAACCTCCTTCGTCGTTATGTGCTGGAACGATCCGTTGTTCTCCATAGCATCATAATCACGTTTCATATTGTGCGCAAAGAAGTGACTCCTTCTTCATTAAACTCTTACAGTACAATCGTCCTGTACAAGAAACAATAAGTCCTTCTGGAACAGTAAGCTGCGCTGCGTATATGTGTAGGATGGTTTCAGATAAATAACGCACTTATTTCAAATGTCACCTTCGCTTTAGTAGCACTTCTTTTGTCTCATTCTGCTAGTTTCGGTGACTTAATGTAGCTACGATACTGTTGCTCATGTTTTTGGTGTATGTGATGTACGTACGACTGGGGGAGTGTGTGCCGCATTATACTGTAACTATTCATTCAGTTGTTCTGACGCGTTTGAACTACAACAAAATTTACTGTACGATAAACTTTCGCAATATTCAAAAGTACATCTTCGCATTGCGGAACACTGTTATTACAACCTTTTTCTTCTCAAAGCAGTGCACGTATAATTCGAAATGTAAATCAAATTTAGGACAGAGATAACGCATCTGAAGGCACAAAAGGTTCTAAAAACATACGAATCGGCAATATGTCTTTACATTACGCCATTCGGGTCGGCATGCCCGACCCATTAGAAGGCCCATTAGGATACTCCTAACATACTCCTAACAATAGCCCCGGCTCATCGCTAATTTCAAAATATTTTCGGCGTTCGCGTCTGCGTATAATTTTTCCAATTCTTTTTGACCGAATATTCGTTTTTCCCTTCACTTAAGCATTTCCATGCGCTCCTCGCACGTTTTGCTTTCGCTATGGAATGTTTGAGCATTTCTTCTTCATAAACCAAGACCAACCTGAAGAGCCAAACAAAAAGTTACTCTCGTCAAAAAAAATGGACAACCACTTACTCCAGTATCACAAGTAACGTTGCCATCAAGTATCTAACAACTGGTATCCAACACACACAACAACTACGCCCGTCGTTAAAAAGTGGTTAAATGCAAGGAGACACGTTTTTTCCACAGTGTATGTGTGTGTGTAATCTAATCGACGCCAGCGAATCCTTGGCTACCTTCGATCGCAATGATCAATTTTTCCTTTAGCTGTGCGTAACTTTCATACGGCGGTAGATCCAATCGGTTAAAGCTGGAAATTAGACATGAAAACAGTATGTTTATTGTGCGTCTGTGTGTGCGATCGGCGGGAACATCGTGTTTGCTGAAGAGGGCAATTTTACTCACCAGGTATGAGCGCGCGGGAAATTGTTCACCGTTCCCCATTTCTCGATCGTAAACAGCTGCGGCCCGTTCGACCCGTACAGCTCCTTAAATCCGTTCATTGGCACACGCGACGTACCGGTCACAAACTGCAGCAACCGTGCACGCATCTCGTTGTTAAAAGACAACACCGCACGCCAGAACCACTGCACAACGGCGTGGTTCGCGTAGTAATCACCCTTATACATGGTGTTCTTCTTCCAGTCATTCACGTCGATGCTCTGAATGCCGCACATTAGCAGTTCCAGCTCGTTTTCGTCGAAAATTTTCAGCAAATGTAGCGGCACAAGCGAACCGACCCCCTCCAGGAACGCTTGCATCTGATCCTTGACACGTGCCTCAAACCTCCAGTCGATGACAAGACGAATGTACTCATCCTTGTTGTCGTTCGTCACCTCCAAGTCGGCACCGTCGGGCTTCAGTTCACGCTGGTTGGTCGTGCCGAAGCTTTCCTCATCCACGCTGAACGTCAGCATTAGCGGACTCGGATCGTTCTCCTTGATGTACAACAGCGAATTGTAGTACTCGGTATCGACCGCTTCCATGTCCTTCAGGTCAATAGCCTTCTGCAGCATCATCTTGTAGAACGGACGTATAAAGAACGCATCGAGCAATTTGCCGTGATAGATTGCCATACCCGCGATACGTCCAATGAACCTGGAGGCATGCGAAATAGAATGTAACGTTAGCAAACTGATAACTAACAGTGATATCGCAAAAGCGCTCAACGATTCTTACCGGAAGTAGTTTAAATGTTCCTCGTTGCACAGTCCACTGTTTGGGTTGATCTGCAGCGTGTAGTTATCCATCGCCGAGTACTCGAACAGCCCATAGTACGGATTGAACATTTCCTTCGACAGCAGGTAGAACCATTCGCGTGCCAACCCACCATAGTCGAGCCCGGTTTCGCCCTCGAACTCAACCCACAGCTTCGTTTTGAGCAGATCGAGCCGTGTGACAGAGTTGATCACGCGATACGAATCCTCCAGTATCGAGGCGCGTCGCACCTTGATGTCGATTTTATTTGGCACGTTGCTCGGTTTCTGCAGCTGACTCTTAAAGTACTCATACTTTTGCTTATAATCGCGCGAATACGGTACGGCTTGGCCAGCGATCTTTGGATTGGACAGACGTGGGTCGTCCCACTGCGTCGTGCGCGTGTTATGATCGATGAAGAACGTGCGTCCGTCACTGTGCACCCGCTCTTCCCATCCTTCCGGTAGCGGGCCGAGGTTATCGTCTGACGACCGGGCATCATCGGTACCTCCGCGTGCTCCATTACCGCGTCCGTTGGCTGAACCAGGGCCGGTTCCACCAGCACCGCTGCCAGAACCTTCAGCGCTCGGAATCGGACTGGCCAGCCCCGTTCGTGGATCCACCCAGGAGGTGGTTTTGTTAATGTGATCAATAAAGAACAGCCGTCCGTTGGAAGCAACCTGTACCGCCCAGCCGGGAGGTAACCCGGCAGCATTCGGCACATTAGTAGGTGTTGCCGGAGCCGGTGACGATGGATGACTCGGGGAAGTCAGTGTAGAGTCCGCCGAACGGATCGGTACGGGTGTCGTAGCTGTTTGGGATTGACTACTGGTGGCGGCGTTGGAAGATGACGTTGCTGCAGTTTCACCAATCTGGAGCGAAATGGAGAATGGAATAAAGGTTACACTATGCCAAAAACAAAAACGCACACAAACTTTCACCGTTAAGCCTGTTTTCAATCATGCAAATTTTAAAAGAAGAGTTAGAACATTAAAATGGTTGTTTGTGGTTTATGATGCGTGAGTATAATGTTATAGAGAACCACAATGCAGAACCAAAACAAAAAAAAAACCCACAATAATAAGTAAAGGTAAACACATTACATTAGATTTGAGAGAGTTTGACGAAATGTAGGAAAGACCGTCACCAAGGTCCCTTTTATAGCTTTAACAACGCAGTTTTGGAGGCAGCGCGGAGAAGGTTTATAGAAGGATTAGGTTATTTTGGCTTGATCGGCGGTTAGTTTTTAGTTAAAAGTGTGAGAGTAATTCTCAATCGTTAGTGAAATCTGCATGCCAATTCCATCCCAATCGCTATTTTCTCGGTTAGATTAAGCAGCATCTAGCATAGCATTGCGCATAATATCTAAATGGTGCTAAGATTAACGGCTCGCGAGTAATTCGAGCATCGAATTTCGAGTGCTACAAGTCACAAACACCTGCGAGACCTTCGCACTTAAACCAAGCGCCAAAAAGAGGGGGTATTGGAGAAAATAACAAGCAACAAACAAACCTCCCGAGCATTATTGGTGCTGCTCTCGGCGTCACCGTTTCCATTGACGGAAACGGTATCATCCTCAGTCGTCGTCCCGGTTGTTCCTACTGGCGAGGAGGAAGCACCCCGACCTGTTTCGTCACCTGTTTCATTGCTGCCCTGAGAGGACCGGCGTCGTTGGCTAGCAACCGGCGTACCGGCTGGACTAGCACAAGCCGAGGACGTGGTCGAAACTGTCGCTCCTACTGTAGACGATGGTGGTGGTGGAGGTGCTGGACGTGTGGGACGTATCGTACCACCAGCTCCACTGCTGGCGATCGAAGTGCTCGATGGCGAGGGAGACAAACCGGAAGTTGCTTCAGTGGTAGCTTCAGTAGTAGCAGCAGCATCATCACCACCACCACCACCACCCCCACGTGGTGTGTTGGCCACGGCCACTCCTCCGCCGCCACTCAATGGCGATGTAGGGGACAGCGTTGAAGAAGAGATACCACCACCGGCAGCGATCGCACCCTCTTCGCCAGTTTCCGAAATAATACTGCCATTGTCGGCCTTGAATGAATGGGGGAAAGTGATAAATAAGCGAAAACACCAAGAGCAATATGGTTTTATCAAGATAGATCTGTTGAGACCCGAATAACGAAGGCAACTGGTGAGAAACACCGGTTTATCTGATGAAATATTCGCAAAAATCAAACTTTGGAGTTCACTCCCAATATCGACAAGGCTAGAGATTTAATGCGTTGATATTCTAACAAAAATGCAGAAAAAGTCGTTTTAAATTAATTGACTAGTGAACTCCAGTTTCATAAAGGTAACGAATTTTGTACACAATTTTGTATAAAATACTCCAAATTGTATCAAGTGCTAGTAAAGAACCCGTTGATGGTTAGATAACACATATCTTAACTTCCACACATTTTTTTCAGTGCTCAAGTAATAATCTTATTGCGCTTTGTTGGCTGGGGGTATGAATTATCATCATCAGCAATTTTCAATTTTCGTATCTTTCAAACTTTTTTAAAAGTTGCGACTTGCAACATGAAAGCACTACGAACAAAACATAAAATCTACGTTACGCTGTAATATATAACTATTTCAGATGAAACATACAAATCCTATAGAAAAATGTAATACTCTTACACAAAGGCGATATCTCTCAATAGCATGACAAAAAACGATGACACGACCCGAATGATCGATCACCATTTTCTGTTGTCCCGGAAAAAAATCAAACGATAAACAATGCAAAAATAATGTCGAAGATACACATATCTGCATATCTGCAAAAATAAGATGCTTCATAAAAAAATAACGACACAAAAACATAATTTCTGACTAAAATCAAATCACTCCCACCGTCGGTAATAGTGAATGGTCGAATCCAAATGTATAAATGTACTCACCATGCTTGTATTGTTACCGCCACTGCCTCCATTGTCCGGATCATTGCTGATATGGAAACGTCGTTGAAACGCGGCAACCATTTCGTTAAGCCCTGGCTGTGCGGGCACGATGCTTGGCCGTTCCCACTGCGTAGTACGAGCTACATGATTCACGTAGTACATCCTACCAACCGGATCGTGCCGTACCTCCCAGCCGGGCGGCAACGGGTCGGGCTGGGGCAACGGCGGCAACGGGTCGGCCTGGGACAACGGCTGCACCGGATGCAGCTGCCGGTGGTACAGCGGATGGTTTACCGGCAGTTGCTGTTGTGGATACAGTCCGGTGTTTCGATGCGCCGCCAGCGGAGTGCTCGTCGCGGACGTCCGATTGCTGTCGAGCCTGATGCTCGAACCACCTATCGACGGGTACTGCATGTTCCTTATGGACGGATCATCGTCGCGCATGATGGCGAGGTATAGTTCGAGCGTACCGCGCACCTTCGTCCGAAGACTGGACTGGCGTTTGGCTCGCAGTGTGTAGCGCTGCGGTGCGATCGTACGGCCCTCGGTTTCGTGAGGCAGATTTATCAGCGTCAAATCAACCAATCCCATGAAACCGTCGCGCGTTAGGCGATTTTCGTCGAACACCTGAAAAACCAGCTTGTGCTCGTTCGGTTTGACGCATATCACAAACTCTTCGTTCCAGACCGGGTTCAGCGTCTGCAGAGTAGGAAAAGCCAGGGATATTAGTGGATATGCCGGTGCGGTACAAACTGAATTAAACACTTACCCTACGCTTCGTCTTCGTCACAATGTAGTCCAAATTTACGTCGCCGGTGATGGTGCTCTGTTCGATTCGCACGTATGGATCGCTATACCCAAAGATGTCCTTTTTCGCCAACCCGCTTGCCCCCAGCACCTTGATACGTACGTAGCAGACATCTTCCTCGTTCTGGTCGAGTGTGTGCGTGCGTAGAGGATTGAGGTTAATTATCATCACCGTGGTACGAACACACAGCAATGACGATGATGCAACCATAGAAGAAGAAAAACATCAAAACGGCATATTACTAAATGAAGCTTGGCTTGGCAAAGCGTACATTGCATTGTAAAAGCTAATCAATAAACACAGTGTAGTTGACAGATTTGATTAGACGGAACCTGTGACGCTGTTATCATGGTTAATCCCACACGTCGTGGTTTGCAAAAAGGTTCCCTGTTTCGAAGTTTTCAAATTGTAGGATCATTCGTCATAAAAACTGCCTGCGTAAGATTTTTTTGTCACAGTTTTTTAATCAATTCCTACCATGTCGATTAACATCCCGGTACGCGTCATTTGAATGATGTGGAAACTTAATCAGCAACAGCAGCAGGGATTCACCGTCGAAAATAACTCGGGAGCACTGCTCGATTATTCCTTCCGAATGATACGTTTGGTACCTCTAGTGCGAGGAATGGCTCAGCCCCATCCCCCAGATACAACGCCAAGGAGTACTGATCCACGTTGCTTGCCTGATGTTAAAACCTTCCAGAAATTGCAGACACTAGTTTCGTTCACAACACACACCACAACCGCGGTAACATCTGCTCGCAAACTCTCGTTGTAACACGCACCGATCAGCGACTCATCATGAAAACACGACTCTCTTCCCCGTGTGTGACGAGCGTTGGAGCCTGACCGAAACCGACCGTCCGACCGCACAGTGGAGCTATTTCTGGTTCTACACACAACCCTGTGCTGTCTATCACGGACCGCTACTAGTCCGCTTGCTGGCTGAGATAGTGGTCGTGTGCTGCTGCAGGTGACCGAGGATATCTTAGTAGGCGCATAATGCTGCTGCTGCTGCTGATGATGATGGGGTGGTTTGTGATGGACTAGTATTGGTGATAATATGAACCAAACTGTCTTACCCGTTTGGTTTGCATGCATGGGTTTTGCCCTACCCCAACTATACAGACGACGCGGACGACAGATTGTCGCTTCACCCTTACCCCGCCTTCTTGCTCACCTCTCACCACACTATGCCAATGTCGCTAGGATGCGAGATTCGAACAAGCGCATACATGGACACACAAACACTCAGCCACGATAGATCCGAAACCGAAAGTGGCAGATCGCTTATCGGCGATAATGAACAGAAGATAAGAACACGGTGTGTGGTGGTGGTTGTGGTGGGTTTCATTTTCTCCCGCACGCAGACGACGCCTACTCTGACCGTAGGTAAAGTTTATTTGTGCTACAGGCTGCCAAAGTTTCAGTGTTTATTCTTCTCCGTCAACCCGGTTGCGCCTGCTACTGTTGTGAAGGCTGTTACAACAAGTTGCCGCCATCAGAAACAACAAGCCCCTTGTATGTCGCAACGGGAATGCCAGCCAATCGCATCACACAATCGTAATCTTTTATCATAACAGAGCACGACAGAAATTAAGCTAGCGACACCAGTTAGGGAGTAAAATCCCTTGGCGCGCTGATAGCACGCGTCGGTGGATAAAACCATTACAAAAGGAATTGGATTAAAAGGGATGGGAAAGGCGATTGCGGTTCCATTCAGAATCCTTTATATCCCGTCTACTCCAATTTGCACCTCAACATTGTATAGAGTCAATGAAAATTTCAACCGACGTAAAAGCCTTTGCTTTATCATTTTCGTAAACCTCAAGTGATCAACCTAGTCATGTGTCAGAAGCAGACGGGGTTTGGTAGGAGAGGACATAACAAATTTAGTACGGAAGTTTGTAGATAGTTGGTCGATAGGTGCCATGTGTGGTGGAGTAGATGATAAAAACCCCTCCCGTATGGTACAGCCGAAAAAAACGGCACAACCAGTTTCGTGAAATTGTGGACTTGATTGAATGACCTGTCGCGGTCGCAGTGTATATGTAGCTTCGAGATGGTAAAGGCAGAGTAACATAAAGGTGTAAAAATATGAGTTCGTGATGCGGTCGGCAGTGTGCAACAGGCAAATGTTTCCATACTGTTACATCCGTACAAGAAGAAGTTTGTCTCGAACGAATGATGATTCCAATGAACACCTCTGTTCGGTAAGTAAAGGATTCAATCAAATGAGTGAAAAGAAACAGTGTTACTAATTAATGGTACAAGAATACGCAAATGTTTTTCAATTGATTTGAATTTTCAATTTTAAATTGATTGAACTGTATCATAGCAGCCATCGGTGCGCATCCCAAAGTGAAAGAGCATCATATTCGATTATTGTGGCTATCTTATCAGTTATACAATTCTCGTAACGACCACAGGAATCGATTGATCTAGTGAACTGAGAGGCGGTTACACAGATGTGCACATTGATGCATTTTATTTAACGAAATAAATTTTAAATCAGTTTGGTGTTGGCATTTATCACAAAACCTGCATTTTATGGGTGAGTACTAGCAATCCCACGTATTCTTTCGCAATCCAATCCCAAGTATAGTGCAAACGACCATACTGTAGACAACGCTCGCTAGCACCATCTTACCACGCAGTTTCGTTGAAATGGCGACATGCATGTATTTTTTACCCTTCCAACATGCCTCTACTGTCCGTACGCTATCTTATCAGTTGCATCGAATAACTACCACCCTCATAAGGGCTTTAGATTGTGTAGACGACGGCAATCTTTCCATTATACTCCTGACAGCAGGCAGAGTTGACGAGCGGCAAGCGCGCGTTATACGTTTTCCCGAAAACTACTGCACATACGATTGAGCCTTTATATTATACCCGAACGGTGATGGCGAATAGGTTGCCAACCGGGAAGGAAAACTTTCCACCCAAATGTATTGTTCGTTTCTTTGAAAAGGCGAGCTAGTGGGTGAAAAAAAGATAGCGTCCTTGTGCGGAAACAGTCACCTAAAACCTCTCTTTTTCTTCACCACCCCATACATGCACGCTCATACTTACCGCTGTAAAAAGTGATCCTCGAGGTGCGTGGGACGATACGGCCGGGCTTGAGCCGTAGGACGAGTTGCCCACGGACTGTGCCCTTCGTCGGGGTGGCCGCTGTGGCGTCATGAAGGAACCGACGGTTAGCGATGGTGAACCGGTCGGAGAGGAACCGCGCGACAGAAGCGTTGACTGAATATTGCTGAGCTGCGAACGCATGCCCGTCCGGGTTGAGCCTTATGCCACTGCTCCAAATGCTACTACTGCAGCTGAACACGAATTGAGCCACTAGACGATCTCGTCGGCAGGTGTGGGTTAGTCATCGAAACACTGGAACACAGGGAAAGGTGAACTACTCTGGACGGGAAAGGGGCAAAAGAACATGCATTCCACTGCGCTTCATAAAGGTTCACTTGTCACTGCGGTGATGCATTTCGCTGTCGTCGCAGTAACGAAATGGAACCAGAAAGATAATGCATTTGCCCAGGTTTTCTATACTAATTCACTTCGCACCAGTTGCACACTCCTTGGCCGGGGACTTCCTATGATTTGCCTGCGAGCTACTGCCGGACACTGCCTTCGGCCAAAGGGATAATGCTCTCACAACAGAAGTACACACACAAAAACTACGACCTATTCGTAGAACGTTGCATGAATCACATGCTGGGCATAAAAAGAAAACACCACTAACGCACGCTTGATTGACCCGCAGATCACAGAAATGGTTGTATCGCTTACAGACGCTTCCACGCACGCATGTAGTTCTACACCGGAAGCGCAGAATTTAACGAAAATTTTCTACTAGCGGGCAGCAGGTTCTGGGCTAATTTCTTTATGTTCTACTTCGAGGAACAGCCCCGTCGTTTCCGCACGGTACACTTTTGATCGCAGTTTTTTTTCTTTTCTCCGCAGCGGAGTGTTGACAGCTGATGCAAAATAGACGATTGAGGTTGCTATATATGTAGTGGCCAGCTGTATTCCAGTTGGACGTATTGCTTTTCTTATTTCCATATGATCTAATTGTAAAGGAATGTGAATAAATTATGTTGATATGTTAACATTTGATTTTCATTTTTTTATATAAATCCGAAAAAAATATATTATAATTTAAACATCAATGTGCTGTGCACCTTGATTATAAATGATTAAGACAAACGTCATGTATTGTTTACGTTAGGTTTTGTCATAGCCATTTCTCTCTTTGTCGCTGGTTGAACGATTTCCGTTTGTGTTTAATTTCTTTTATAATTCAAGATTAACGTATCCTGAAATGGAAGGAATGTTGGCCAAAACCAAAAACTTGCTGCATAAGCATCTTGTTGAGGCTGGTTGTTCGGCATCAATAAAAACGCTGGATAAAAATATCGACGAAGCGGGCGATCTATTAATACAGAGCAAAACCGGCATAGGGATAAGCTTCGATGCAGAGCACCTGATCGCTGCCAGCACTGCCTGGCCACTTCCGATTGCAAAAGTTACCTTCATCGCCCATAAAGCACACGTATGGTTCGATCGTGTACAAGCATATTGCAGAGCTATAGCTCTTAAAGAATGGAACAGGCCAGTAAATACTCAAAGTGATACCAAAATCTACGTAGAACCATCAAGCGCCAACGCCTATGCCTCCATGTCACTCACAGAATTTCGGGCTAATATTTTGAGAAAAGTTATTGGCAATTGCTATACACATGCTGGCTATGCGATGATTGAAAACAGTACAAATGATGATGCTTTTCAAAAAACTACAGTGAAGCACATAAAGGTGGTCCAGCAAAAGAGTAAACTATTGGATGTTGATCATGTTGAGATTCTCTGTGGTCCTGTACTGACCGGAACGGACTTACCGGATGCTGCTCAGTACATCCAGCAACGTTCCAACGACATGCAACTGATCGCACAGCATCGCTATGGTTTGCGGATGCACGATAATCTCAGGCTGCAGGAGCTTGTAGCAAGTCTCGGACGATCGGCAGCTATCGTTGACATGCTGCACAAGCGTCAGACCAACGCGATCGATATGCGTAATCCGCAGGAGGTGGTGCAAACGCAATGCTCCTCGAAAGGGGCAGCCTTCATCCTATACAACTACGCAAGATTTGCTTCAATCTTCAAGAAACACGCCAAATTGGTGGAAGAAGACCCACTGAATGCGTTACCACCGGTGGAGATGATCGACTATTCGCTGTTGACCGAATCGGACGAATGGCAGCTATTATACGTGTATGTTATTGGCTTCCCGGGGGCACTGGAGCAAACCATCGGGTACGGACCATCGGCACGGGTTGCACCATACCACCTGTTGGAGTTCACACAACACCTTATCCAGTGCCTAAGCAAGTACTATAGTAGAGTAAGAATTTTAACGGCCAATCGACCCAAGCTGCAGCCGGTCATGTTTGCCCGGCTTCATCTACTTAGAGCGGTTCATGAAACATTGAAAGTTTTACTGTCGCTGCTTGATTTGGAACCGATTGAGGAGATGTAGGAAGTTTGGGGATAATAGTTTTATACAGGTTTTTGTTTCTTTATTTCCTAAAGGATGTAAACATTCTTCAAATTGTTTCGTTGTGTCGTTATGTGAAGATGCTAAAGACTACTACATGCTACATGAAGTTGAAATGTAACATGGTTTATTAAAAAAAAATAATAATAAAAAATACAACTATTGCTGTTGTAGTTGTGTCGATGGTTTTATTTTCATTATTTGTTGGAAATTTCGTTCTTTTTTACTGCAATGTTTTGTTAAAAAGGAATCAAAAGGTCGAATTGTACTAGGGTGTTGTTTTCGCTTCTGGCAAGGGCGGGCTGTTCGATGGAAACATTTAACTGTTCTCGAGGGTTATGCAAGAAATGCAGAAACGTAAGTTAAATAAGAGTAAAATGTCATACTTTCTGCTCCAGTCGGACACACTGTCTATAAATCTCTCTCACACCAATCATTACGCTACGTGTATTTAGTCATCCTTACGCCGGTGAATCGGTATGACAAACTTGTCAAACGGGCTTTTGTACGTAATACCGGCACGATGAAACACCTGATTCGGTATGCCAATGTTGCAGAGGTACAACCGTCCGCACGCGTCGCTCTGATCGATGCCATCCAGCGGTAGAATTGGGAGTACCGAGCATTTGATCGAAACGCCCTCCAGTCCGATACCGGGCGGATCGATCGCTAGTACCGGCGCCCTGCTGTAGCTAATCCATTGACGAAGCTGTTCGCCCAGCTTCGGATTCTGAACAGACGCAATCACGAGATCGCACGGAGGTAGAGCTGAGGAATACGGAAAAAATAAGATTGATTTAATTTCAAGCAATCTTTCAGTACCGAGCTACAGACACTTACTATTTACATCAACTGTGAGCTTATTGCCGGTGGCAATATACAACGGCACTTCGGTACTGTGCTGTGTTGCTTCCGTCAGCGAGGATAGAAAGACGACCGTCTCCAGGCCGTGGCTGGCGAGTTGCCTAGCCGTCGATATACCAACCTCGTTCAGCGCCCCTTCGCACACGATTACAATCTTCGGCCACTGGTGTTGATTGTTGGGCGTTAGACGCCTCGAACCACCCAGCAGCTGAAGCGCCAGTTCGGTTGCTCCACGCGCCAGGAAATCATTCTGTCGCTCTCGGGACAATCCCATGCTCACAGCATACTCTTCCACCTTGTGGCGCATCGTCCGCGGTACGGACGGAATCACCAAACCCTCGTCAGTAACATACTCCTGACTGCCTGGGCGTATCGTACCAACGCCGGACGGCTCGATCTCGATCTGTCGGTACTGGGCCGGTGTAGAACTGAGCACGTTCTCGTCATGCCGGTATTTTGTTTTAGCTGCTGAATTGGGCGCATTCCGCTGTTTGCGATCTCCTTCGGTTGCTTTCGTCTGGATTGCATCAATCTCGTTCCAAATTGCTTGCTTATCGAAAAGGGCCAGATTTTTCTCAAAATCAAACTCAACATCCATCATGAGCGGATCATCGTCCGGCGACCCAAAGGTACTGTCTTTGGCAAGATTCTTTCGGCTACGTGTGGCCTTACCATTGCCATTGCTATTCTTTTTTGCGTTGCCTTCGGCGTAGGGGAGCGATTGGCTGATAGGCACCGGTCGCGCGTTTCCGAACGATCCCGCGAACCCGTTGGTTGAAACTGAAGCCGATGTCGTATGTATGGCCTTCGAAGCCGGTCCATTTATGTCGATCGGATTGCTAATACTTTTCGTGGATCCGACTACGGTTTCCACCTTGCTCGTATTGGCGTATTTGTTCAGTGCAGGCGATTTGGTGGCTATCTTGAACGCGCTGCCATTGCCATTCTGAAATTGCTGGGATTGCTGGTGTTGTTTGCCGTTGTTCATAAGCTTCAACCCATCGTACTGATCGTCCTGTGAGGTAACCATGCCACTGTTAGCTGCAACCGTGGCCACCGGTTTCGATGGGATGCTAGGTATGCTGCTGCAACATATCAGCTCGAACTTAGCGATATCATGGGCGGCCAGGGTCACCTCAACGTCGCTTTTTTTTACCGGTATTCCATTGCGAACCGCTTTCGTGATGACCACTTCGGTCGGTGTAACCCGCTTGATAATGCCTTGAAAAATACCGATTTTGTGGCGACAGTGTATCGACACCGATTTGCCAACCCATTTTTCCGCCATTTCACTGTCGATGGAGGCCCTACCGATTCACGAATGAATGATTGTTTTTATCTCCGATGGAGTGTATCGCGTCTTCCTCCGATGATTTCAAAACAAACCTTACAATAAAAAAAATGACACAAATGTCGCACGCACGAGGGGTCACAGGTAGGTCGCTACGTCACAATAACATAAAGTATGTATAATTACAGGAAAATGGACGAAAAAAACTAAGAACCAAACGTACTGTCGCTTTTCAGCTTATCCTAACCAAGTATGAGAATTAAAAGATTTGATTAATGTTTGGGAAATGTCCATCCGAATACGTTTTTGCTCGTAATAGACCGAGCGTCCTTTCTTCACACGCTGCACACAATAGATATTTCACGGTCACTTCGCTTTCGGCACAGAGAGGAATATCGTCATAAAACAGCTTCATAAAGATAGTTCCAGTGATGAATAACTATGATGTCCATGACTAGTATCCTTTTTTGTGCGTGATTTTCACATTACACAAACAGATTTTCGTCACGGCACGATACCGTAGTTCTATCAACTCATACTGTTTGAAGACGTTTGCCTGACAAGGTTATTAGATAATATACACGATTTCGCGCCTTGCGTAGGCCATGGTCTGATGACAATATATGCTCGACAATTATACTTTTTTTTCATTCGCACGCGAGCTAGGATCGTGAAAAATGAGTACAATGTTATGTTATAAATTATAACAAATGTTGTTTGGAATTAATTCCTTTATTCTTTTTTATAAATATTTTTCAATCTAACAAATTCAATTGTCACGGTTAACGCATTTTATTGGAAGAACAAGAACAAGTTTTACAAACAATTGTAGCTAATGCTGAAATATTTATAAATTTGAAAATATATCTTCCACGTTTTATTACGTATTACGTTATTCTGAGTAAAAGTACAGAAAACTATTTTTCACTACTCGTGTCAACCGCGTTTAATTGTTGTCTTTGATAGGGTTAACATTTTATTTTAAAAATCCTCATTGGAAGCAGGGTCCTGCAGTATTATCTTTACTGATTTAATCAAACGACTTCTTATGCTGTAATATAAATCCCATAAGGTGGAATAGAAAAATCGATACTTTATTTGAAGTATTATTCGTTTAATCCTGCTCTTCATCGCCACTATCCGCATCCATTCCATTATTTTCTTCTGCTTCCGCACTTTCATCCATGGAAACATCTCCGGCAGACGCATTCCGCTTTTGTTTGTTTGCCTTTTCTGTTCGTTTCTCTTCGGCCGTCTTTCGTAGACCCTTCATCTTTCTTGTCTGCAGTGCGTTAATGTCCTGTTTGCCAACGTGCACCCGTCCGTGCACATTACCCAACTCATCACGCGATACGTTCTTCCTCTTCGCTGCCTTCAGGATAGCCGGCTGCTTCATTGCTACCTTGAACAGATTATCTGAAGCAATTTTCGTGCGACGTATGGAGAGATCTAGCGATGGACCCATTTCAACTAGCTCGATTCGAGGTGTTCGCTGCCCACTCTTTTTCAGTTGAATACGATAGGAGCGAACTAAAATAGTTAAATCATCCGTAAGCGTGAAGCTCAGCACATGTTCTATACCTTGCAAGCGAATGGAATCTATTTGATCAATTCGGAACATGTCCAGCAGAAGGTTTTTAATGCGACGCAGTTCCTCGGTTAGCTTCCATTTATAACCGTTGAATACAATCACTGGTTTGGTGAACTGTGAAATTTTTTCTGTTTTAAACTTTTCCAGCGCTGTGTATTGGTCAATACCAAATTCAATCATATCCAACACCTGATCATCATAAATGCGACCCATGATAAGGTTATTAGGTCGTTTCTTCGATGACGAACCAAACAGAAATAAGTGGCAATCGTTTGTTTTTGCCAGGCTAGGAAAGGAATATGAGAATTTTTGTTATTTGATTGTCTCCAGACGCCAGTATTTGAGCAACTTACTGTTCCAACGGTGTAGCATCTTCGAATGGAGTAACGTCGTTGTTCCGTCGCATCATGCGCGAGTTAGGTTTCTTTAGCAAATTCAAATCCCTTAACGCTTGCCGGATATCACTTGAGCACTTTCGTCCTTCCATTATTAATGTTTTCTTGAGGTTTTCTATCGTCTTTGGCTCCCGTTCTTCCAAAGCTTTTTTACCCTTGCGAGTGCTTGGTTTCCTGTGTGAATAAATAGACCATTGATTAGCTATATTAAATGAGGTGTTTATTAAGATTCACATGTACAACTTACTTTATCCTCAAAGAAGCCATCGTGCAGTGGTTAAGCAATTAATTCACTCAAAATTCACGAAAATGTAAAGACAACTTTTCCCACAACTAAAGTTTACAAATTCGCCAAACACATGTGCCGACAAAACGACAAATGTCAAAAAGCCACCGAAACCAAAGTGGGCGAAAATTTCCTGAATCTGTTTTCGCCCGTAACCACAACTCAAACATTTTATTCATGAATTCAATATTTTGAGTGGTAATTCAGATATTGTTCAGCAACGAAACAGTAAAATACCACTGACATTAGTTAGTGAGAGATTGTTCAGTATGCTAACTACAAATGTTATTAATACTCGAATTTTACAGGGCATTTGCTAGTTTATGCATCTAATGTACTAGGAATTTGTTAGTTCTGTTTTTTCATACAGCAAGCTATAAAGATTTTTTCTGATCCTTTATGGCCTTCTTTGTATAGTCTTCATCGATTTACCCGTGTCTTAAAGTATGTTTTACTGTAGTAGATTTCGCTTTACGCCGTTGTTCGACCGTTGTGCGAGTTAGCTTGCAAAGCCTTGTATACACTGCTGCCAACCTTTTGGAGAAAACTCCGAATTGTGGAAAAGAACGTCGGTAACGTCGTATCCGTTTTGTATGAGCAAAATCGTACGTTAAATTGTGCAAAACTTCAGCGGAAGTGCATTCTTCGTGCTTGCCAACGTTTTGGCTTTGGTCACGGTGTGGTTGCAGAGACTGGCAGTGTTTTGAAAGGGTAAAAATTGGCGTTTGAAAATTTGCGTATGCGGTGTTCGGCAAAGCACGACGGCGGTTCCACACGACAGTTCTCACCCCTTCCCTGCTACTTCTCCTTCTTCTTGGGGCATCTATCGCTGTGAACATTCGGTATTCTCTTGCACAAATACATACACACGTGCTGCCTGTCCCTGTCTGGCGCTAGTGCTGGTGCGGTGAAGCTTTCTATTCTTCTTTGTCCACTTCTCTTCCCTGCCATTTGCGGTACGACGACGCTTCGTGTCGTCACTTACACTCACACTACACAAGCCACATCGGTACACGCACCATTGCCGAAAACGATCAAACCAGCGGCTGTGTTGGTGTATCACGCGCTTACTGGCCCTTGTGTTAGTATCATCCGTAGCCCGGAAAAAAAAAACGTTCGGACGACACGGCTCACCACGACTAGAAATCGAGTAGGCGAAAAGGGCTGCACATAGCAGTGAGCGAAAAAGAACAAGAGGTGTTCAGTACGCGATTTTCACTGAGGCCGGGAAGAAGAACCTCGCGACAGTGAAGAAAAAACTTTCAGTGAAGCAAACGTAGTGAAGCGGTGCGCCGCGTTTGACCGTTATTTTTCCATTATTACACTGGCGAAAAAGACAACTCAAGAAAAGCATACTTTAATCCGATCGTTTAAATTTGGTAAAGGTAGAGTTTTTTATTGTTGAAAAGTATTACGGGATGTGGACCCCACTTCTTAGTTTTTACAAAAAGTGTGATAGAGGTGACCTCTTTTCCGAAGCTTTTTATTTCATCCTCCGTACAATTTTCTTTCATTAAAGAAAAATAAGAAGAAAGGATATGTTGAAGCGATGCTCCTTTAATTGAAGCATTTTACCAAAATTCAACACATCCAGTCTTGCGCTTACACGAGCGTTTCCATCTGTTGTGCCTGATTGTGGTGTTTTAATTTTAATTTCAGCGGATTACATCGCGTAAATCCTCCGTGTCAGTAAGGAGAGAAAAGGAAGCAGAGAAGCGGCGGAAGCAGCAGCAGCATCCGTGATTTTAGTTGTGTGAGTGGTGTCTCTGGTGCATCGCGATCAAAGAAAGCTGTGACACGACGAAGTCACCGTGAGCGCACCTTTTCTAGATTCTAGTGTGAGAGCAGAAATTGTGTTCAGTGTGATTGTGTTGGATGAAAATTCTAAGCAGCACAAACTTTAAACTGCGCGTATAAACTCCTACAAAATCTGCTGTGAAATTTGCATATTGTGAATCTTTTACTACTCTCTACTAAACCAAGCGTGTAGAGTTTCTGTGAAGCAAATCACCTAAACTCTAGCAGCAGCGTTGCAAGTCGAGTGGCGAACGGTGCATACGAACAGAACACAGTGCGAAGAACAATTGTCTTGTATACTTTCGTCCCAAACCTACGGTGGAAAGAAGACAACAAAACCATACGAACGCTCATTGTAATATGAGTAATGCTATTAACCAAAATGGTACAGGTCTAGAGCAGCAGGTATGTATCGTTCAAGTGCTTCCAATAGTTTTGTTCAGTGCGTGCATTATTTGTTAAGTGTGACGATATATCGAAATATTTTGGAAATTCACCATTCTCCCCATACTTACTACGTGCGTGAGAAAACCTATAAAGGACGTGACTGGTCGTGCTTTGGGTGTCAAGGATTAGTTCTCGCGCGAGTGTATCATGGTTTTATCCACGCAATGACCTACCTTTGTCGTCGTTCTCGTTCTCGCACGAACCATACCTTCGCGACGGGACGGTCCCTTTGTTAGGTTATGGGTAGTGCAACGTCTGTGACGACGGTGTTTAATTCTCTGAAGTGTCTAGTTCCTCTGACGACCTCTAGGTATAGATCCGAAGGTTGTCTGCTCGTTTCAACGCTGATACCCTAGGCAAGCGTTGCGATTTTAATCTATATTTTATACCCGAACAAATATGCAAGCAAACCCGCGTTTCAACTGTCCCATTTATATAGATTGCACAACTGGTGGTGATGATTGAAAATCAATAGCAGTTTTGCTTGCATGGGTAACACTTCAGGGCATTTATGTAATTCCTCGTAACAAGCCTCAAAGACTAGCACTGATAAAGCGCCTTGCAATGCTTCTTCCTGAATGATATGCATTTGCTCTTACGGATCTTACGATACAGGGCGCGATATAGAGTAAACTCCAGTGATACTTACTATGTAATAGCTATAATGAAAAATTTAAAGTTATCTTTCGTTGTATAGGATCGCGTATATGCAATGCAATTACGATGGCGTATGTGTGTGTGCATACACAACACATTACACTACACGGCGTGATTAGTGCAAGTCGGGCATAGTTAGTATTAGTGCATTAGTCGTACAGCTTTCGCATTAATCTCGTTTCGCGAATTTAGCTTATGCTTGAGCAGAAGTGAGAGCTTTTTTGCAAGCTTTTCACCGCCCTCCCCGGTTGCTCCACCACGCGGATAGTTTAATGGTGGATGGAGCAAGATGAAGCAATAACGGCAGAGACAGTGATACGTTTGTCCCAGTCGCACGCGAACGATCGGCAGCGGTTGGTTGGGGTATCATCGCGTCATGATTCACATGCATGGTGTTCGTTTCCGTCACTAAGATTTCCTCTTTCTTCTCTTGCTCCATGCCTCCATGCGATCGTAATGCCCGCTGTTGCCGTGTGGCGCTTTTTTATGCTACTTTTGTATCTGGTACGGGTTTCGGTGGTATGAGTCGCTAACACAAAGATACGACTACCTGACGCTATCTGACGGAGTCGCTGGAGCTTGGTTCTCCATTTGACTACTGAACACAGGGTTTGTAGTCCCGCAATGTGAAACTGAAAAATATAGATTGAAATAATTTTTTTTAATGCGAAAGAAGGCCATCCGGCAGAGGATGACACTGTTAAAGGTGATGAATAATCTTTATGCCCGTTATTTCATATGGTGGCGTAATTTACTGGTACGTTTGGCAGAGTCTGTGACGAATCACCTGAAGCAATATACATATGACGCAGCCAAAGTGTATGCGTCATTTTAAATTTCATAGCAAGTGACGCTTCAGCATCAATATTTTTTTTATTATGAATTTATTGTCGGTATGAAATTTTTATGTGTCAGCTTATTGAAATGTGTATTAAAAGTTTGTCGGGACCAGCATTATAATAACATATATAACAAAATATAACTGCAATTATCTTGTAATCAATAGTTTTCCGATTATAAATTTACTCCTGTTCGTTCAATCCAACGTATTTCGATCGCTCGTATTTCGATGCGCTTTTGATCGCTTTTGAAACAGTACATATAATAAATAATTGAAACAATTGAATTTAAATCGTGTTTAGAGGGGCTTCAAAGAATGAAAAAACATATTGTTTGTGCTTCTTTCTGTCTGTAAAACGATACCAGCCGCTTTCCATGAATAACTGCGACGTAGTCTGTTAGTTCCAAATAACCAAAGCGCATTTTATTGTCCGTCCCTTTTCTTCGCGAGAGGAACATCTGTGGTGTAGCGGAGATGGGTATGTGCATTGCATCGTTGCACATGCCAGTGTGCATCAAACGGAAAGTGAGCCTCATTCAACACTATAATCCGTCGTTTGTGTGCAGAAGAGCGTTTACACTTTGCGTTCACTCGTAAGTTGCAAGAAAATCGTATTTAATCATAAGTATATATTTTTTGCGATTTATTGTTGCTGGACGACTCGCACCGCTGGGAGTTTTATAGCTTCCAAACACTCGATGGGCTACCATTTCCCCTTGGTCCCGTGGTCGTCATTTGTAATTGTAAACACCTACACTCCTTACTTTACACAACCATTGCATGTGTGTTTGTGTCCGACTAGTTAATGTCAGAAAGCAAGATTTTCAAGCGCAGTTCTAGGTCAAAGCCATCTCGTGTTGTAGTCTCCGGTGTGGCGTATGAAGGCCACGCGCGAGCACAAAGCTTACAGCTCACTCAATGATCAATGGCACGGGAAAGGATCGTGATAATGTTGCGAGACTGCCGGGAGAATGCGCTGGCGCTAGTCACGTTGGGCCACGCTAAGAAACGCTCTGAAGTTTTCGTATCAACTGCTGGTGTATTATTCCTCGACTTCAAATCTTGGTTAAGTGTTTGTTGCTTCAATATCGATGTCGCTTTTTAAAAGAAATCCCCATTTCTTCTGGCGCAACGATCTGGTTATTCAGTCTTCTCTATGGAGAGCCGGAGAGCCCGATGAGATTGTGGTTTCGGTCTTGGCGCGCCAACGCTTCCGGGACAAATGCCACCGCTACCGGAACGACGGCTTTTACAGCAAAAATAAAAGAAAATTGAAGATATAAACGTCTTAAAAAGAACACGATTATTAAATCTCTAGAAATACAAAGGTCGTTTATCCGCTCATGGAAACAAATCAACACCTAACCCTACTTAAAGTCGCGAGAGAACAAATCCAACGACCGCTCGGTTGTTCCATGGGCAAGAGAATTGAGGATTCCTCTCGGCAGTTGCCTTTGCTCGCGTCGTACAGTTTAATGACCTCGTTTTGCCGAGTTGCTTTTGTGACGCACCGGGGATGAGGTACGATGAGAACCGACAATGAAACGCGAACATACATACATACTTTTGTGTTCGCATTGGTAGTTTTTTTCGTACGGTTCATTCAACCTTCGCCGTTCCATTCCGGGCGTGTTGTGTGGTTCCTCTTACTCTACACAGCATATATTTTTGCACACGATTCGTCAAAACCACCACCAGCACACGCGAGAAGCATAGCACGAAGCATATGATGACACAGACAAGCACAGGAGGCCATTTTTTGGGGTAGTGCAATTTTATGCCAAACTCAATGAGCAACGATTTACCTGCTTTTTATGCTTGCTTTTATGCGCGGTTGCTGGTAGAAGGTAAATCGGGACTTGTTATTCTAATGTGTTCATTGTTTCCCCCATTTCTGCTTCCGTTGAGCGCGACGGTTGTTCTCGATTTTGGAGTCCCAAGCTCCAAAAGTTCTTCCATTTTGCTCTAATGCTTTGGAAACGTGTTGTAGGCGACCCCAAATCGGATAAAAGTACGGCAGATTGTACACACCAATTGATGATAACATTGTGTCCGAACGTATTCTATTTTTATACTGCATGTTAATGAGTTGAAGGGCTTCTGCATAGTTTTTTAATTGATTGGAGAAAGATGCCGAGAAATTTCAAGAAATAATTATCAAAGTGGTTATGATTGAAGTATGGTTTGTTTGAAGCTAGTTCGTTCTTATTTTGGTGTAAATACAAATTTTGTTGTCGAAGTCTTTAGTTTTCATGTTGGTTCCTTCGCAACAGGTCTGGCTCTAAAATAAAAAAATATGTCTAAAAAACTATTCTATTCCTATTGATTCTATAGCGTAAATCTGAATCTGAAGTTGGAATGATTTTTACTATCGATGACTTGAGAAATGCACACCAATGCACGCACGTAGCATGTCAAAGCTTCAATATTCATACATTGTTTTCATTGATATCCGTCTTTTTCTCCTTTACGTGCAGTTTGCTGGTCTGGACTTGCAGCAGAAGCAGCAGCAACTTGGCGGCGGCGGAGCCAGCAACCCAGAATCCGGAAATCCGAAACATCCGGCGGGGCGGTACGTTCCACCGCAATTGCGAGAATGTGCTGATAGTGGTGGCGACTTTCATCCATCTGAATCCGGTGCCGGTCCTGTAAGCGGCGGCGGTGTCGGTGGTGGAGGTGGCAGACGAGGCGGTTTTGGCGATTCGAACCGAAATCGCGGTGGTGGTGATTACGGGCGCTACGGCGATCGTGACTACCGCGGCGGAGACTTCAATAGGCGAAGTGGTGGTGGTGGTGGTGGTGGTGGCCGCTACCAAAACGATCGACGAGGTGGTGATTACGGCAACTATGGCCGCGGCGGTGGCGACCGGGGCTACAACAATGGCTACAACCAGCGCGGCGGCGACGGTGGAGGCTATCAGAATTCTGAAGGTTACGGAGGCGATCGCCGGGGAGACCAGTGGTCGTCGTACGGTGGCGCTCGTGGCGGTCCGGTTGGTGGACCACCGGCCGGTGGCCGTGATAGGCCAGTGGATATGCCCCCACAGAACGATCGTTGGCAGGAGCCGGCAGCCGGAATGGGTCCGCCCGGCCCGGGTAGCGTCGGCAGCGGCGGTGGAACCGGCCCCGGTGAAGGCGGCGGTGCCGGTGTCGGCGGTGGCGGCAGATCCTTCTACGATCGTGGGGCAGCAAACGGTGGTGGACGCTGGCCGAGTGGGCGCGACGATCGGCGTGACATGCGCGGAGGAGGCGGCAGCAGCGGCGGATACGGAGGCGGACGTGGTCAGATCGACTACACACAGCTTACCGAGCGCGACGAGCGTCTGGAGGCGGAGCTGTTTAAACACGGCAACACCGGTATCAATTTCAGCAAGTACGAAGATATTCCCGTGGAGGCGACGGGTGACGATGTGCCGGGACACATCAATACCTTCGACGACATTGAGCTGACAGAGATCATCGATAATAACATAAAGCTGGCCCGCTACGACAAACCGACCCCGGTTCAGAAGTACGCCATCCCGATCATTCTGTCCGGGCGCGATCTGATGGCCTGTGCGCAGACTGGCTCGGGCAAGACGGCAGCCTTCCTGGTGCCGATTCTGAACCAGATGTACAAGCATGGAGCAGCTGCGCCACCCCCGAACCGGCCGATGAATCGCCGCAAGCAGTATCCGCTCGGGCTGGTGCTGGCACCAACCCGCGAGTTGGCGACGCAGATCTTCGAGGAGTCGAAAAAGTTCTGCTACCGCTCGCGCATGCGCCCTGCCGTGCTGTACGGTGGTAATAACACGCAGGACCAGATGCGTGATCTGGAGCGCGGTTGCCACCTGATTGTGGCCACACCCGGTCGCCTGGAGGACATGATTGGACGTGGCAAGGTCGGGCTGGACAACATTCGCTTCCTCGTGCTGGACGAAGCCGATCGTATGCTGGACATGGGCTTCGAGCCGCAGATTCGGCGCATCGTCGAGGAAAGCCGCATGCCGGTGACGGGCGAACGTCAAACGCTCATGTTCTCCGCCACCTTCCCGAAAGCGATCCAAGAGCTGGCGAGCGATTTCCTTTATCGCTACATTTTCCTCGCGGTTGGCCGTGTCGGGTCAACCTCGGTCAACATTACGCAGACGATTTTCTGGGTGGAGGAAAACATCAAACGGTCGCATCTGCTCGATCTGCTGTCGAACATCACGACCCAGAACGATGGCGACGACGAGAACTGTCTGACGCTGATCTTCGTCGAGACGAAGAAGGCGGCCGATTCGCTGGAGGAGTTCCTGTACAGCCACAACTACCCGGTCACGAGCATCCACGGTGATCGTACGCAGGCCGAGCGTGAGGAAGCCCTGCGCCTGTTCCGGTGCGGCCGCTGTCCGATCCTGGTTGCGACGGCCGTTGCCGCCCGTGGGTTGGACATTCCGAACGTGAAGCAGGTGATCAACTTCGATCTGCCGGCCGAGGTGGAGGAATACGTGCATCGCATCGGTCGTACCGGACGCATGGGTAACCTCGGTACGGCCACCTCGTTCTTCAACGAAAAGAATCGCAACGTCGCCAACGGATTGGTGCGGTTGCTGGCCGAGACGGGACAGGAGATACCTGGCTTCTTGGAGGATATGACCAATAGCCGTGGTTACGGTGGTAGCCGCCGTGGTCGTGTACAGCGCGGTGGCGGATCGGCCTTCGGTTCACGCGATTACCGTCAGCAGAACAACGGTCGCTCCGGTGGCGGTGGTGGTGGTGGTGGCGGTTCGCGCGACCATCGTCAGATGGGCGGTGGCGGTGGTTCCCGTGGCTACGGTGGTGGATACGGTAAGTTCATCATGGGTGTTGGTGGTTTATGTTTGTTTGGTGATGAATGTTTGGTAATTTTTTATTATCATGTTTATAAAAAATGACATTCGTTGAAATGAAAAAGAAATCAAGGTAATCTTTTATATTAAAAAAACAAGCTCAACTGAAGCTAAGTACTAATAAGTACGTGACGTGCACTTCTGTCGTTAGTTAAAATCGCAAAAAATTCACCAAATTATACTTGTTTAATTTCTTATTTATTTCTTATCAATGAGCATCCTTTTTACATTTGAACTTGTGCTTTTCTTTGCAGAACGTGACGATGGCTACGGTCGCAATGGTATGAGTGGTGGAAGTTACGGTGGAAGCTACAGTAACAATGATGGTGGCAACGGTGTCGATTGGTGGGGCGATGGTTACTGAGATCAGCAGCGCCCACTACCGCAAGCTACTAGTGGCTACATGATGCACCGCAACAAACAACCAACATAGTAGCGCTACGTAGTAGCAGTATCCGGTCAGCAAAATAGCAGCAAAGCAGACTTTATTACATCCTAAATCCTACATATTTGGTCTAAGTTAATGAACATTAATACACAGCAAAATCATTAAAAAAACATCTTCACGAAACCAGCAGAACCATGCCCAAACCGTGATGACTCTGATAAGGGTTTGGCTAGCGGAAAATTTACGTGAATAAAAACCATAGCAGCACAGGAAGTTCAGGGTGCGAGAACAACAAAACAAAAAAAAGGACAAGCTGGTGTTTCATATGATGTTACTTTCACTAACAATGAGGAATAGGTGTGCTCGTTATGCGCACCAACCACACTCTCACTCATCGCGAGATTAATGCGTTGACTGGGTGGGCAACTAAGAAGTTTGGTGAAACCAGCACAGATGAGTTTTAGTCGTTCACCCCGTCGAAAATAGCAAGCAGTAAACGCAGAAACAAAAGGGCGAGTGTGTGTGTATATGTATGCACGAGACACTTCCAAAACGGTAAAAAAATGAAAGAGAGCAGAAAAATTGTGCAGACACCGATAACAACATGAATACAAGCACGTATGAACCAGCTGCGCACTAGTAGCTTACACAAAAACAGACCGATAACGTAAAAATATCAAACAAGCGCAACATGGGACAGCAAGAAAGAGCTGAGAGGAAGACAGAGTACTAGCGAGCGGAAGTGAGAAACAAAAATTACGAAACAGAATGAGTAACATTCTATTCTAATACTACGAAAAAAAAAATGACATCAAATAGAACATTGGCCTCATACTAACCAGGCAAGGAATGGATTCGGTATTTATTCTCATTTTTCACATAACAAAAATGGATTTAATATAACACAAGTAAGGTTGTATGATAACCACAACCGTGAAATGAAAGAACGGCGATCACAGATTTCGTTTTTGGCAGCGACATTTAGAGGCTTAACACGAATGACTGATCCTGCGCCACTGAGCGCGCTATTTTCGGGAAACAATTATTTTTTGCATTCCCAAGAGAAGATGCGTGAACTCACTAGATTGCATGCATCGGTGGAATGCGGAGGGAGAGAGGATTCCAGTCAGAATATTTTATTTATCTCAAGTACAACTAAACGACTACGCTCCTTCAAAACGGCGTTTCGCGGCAGTATTGAAAACCTAGGAGGCGTTAAAATGCTTTCACGAGGAATACAACCCGAGAAGAAACTGTTCAAACCATCATTCCTTATTTCCCGTTTTTTTTATATCGGCAAAGAGTGCAAAACAAACGCGTGCCAGAATTGAGTAGGGAGCGGGAGTCCGCGTGGCTCAGCAAAGAATATTAATGATCCTCATGCAGAGCCGATGGCTGCAGAGATGTTTGTGTGTGCGCGCGCGCGTATGTGTGAGTGTGAGAGAGAGGAGTGTGTGTATGTGTGTGTGTTTGTGTGTATGCCGTATTCCTTTGAATGGGGATGCAAATGGAGGGTTGGGGGATCAAATATTTCTGAGAGTATGAGACTATAGGAACATTAAAATAATGACCATGTCATGCGATTTCCACTTGCAAACGGAAACTATTAACATAATGCCTCTATCATCATCTCCTTGAAGGAAATGTATGGATCTCCGAGATCTCCGACTGTTTCCCGCTGCACTGTTGTAATCGGGTCGCCGTTCACTTTTAGCGGGAGAGGCGCAACGGAGCCACGTGGAGGAGGAGGGATGTGTTAACCTCCGATGGTGTAACAAAATCTTTCAAAAAGAACATCCATTCAACTGAGAAGAAGTACGACAGTCCTCTGTTGTGGCAAAAATTAGGAAGGCTATTTCAAATGGTGTGTAAAACAGTGTCATTGTTTACGTGTATGTGCTTTCGAAGAAAACGTAACGTTGGGGATACAAGGCATTACAGAAAAAAATATAACAGAAGACTCCTTTGGGAGAAAGGAAAGTATAACCCGAGGAATGGAAAGACCCGAAGAACGAAAGCCAAGTACAATTACTAGCACGTACAATAGAGCGCAAGTGCGAAAATAAGAGCGTGAAGATAGATAAGCAGATAGCGTTAACAACTTAAACAAAAGCATTGAAGAAATTACAACGGATCCGACAATGACATGAAACAACAACGAGGAAGTATGGAAAGGTCAGAAGGGAGAGAAAAGCAACATCAGCTCTTCTTTTTTGAACAAATACAATACAAAACGAAGGGAAAGGAGATGTGAAACAGCAGTATCTCTTGTGTGTTTGTGTGATTAAGAGCAAGTACGGTTGGGTACATGATGAAGGGGGAATGTAATGAAAATAAAGAGGAAATAAAGGGAGCGTGTGCCTACCGGATTCTCGTGTGCGCCGTTATTACACTTTGCCACGGTTGAAACAAAATGAGCGTAGCAACATGTAGGAAAAGGAGAGCGATGGTCGGTTTGGTGCGCGCGGGTGGAATCGATGGTAAATACAAACCAACAGTCTATACATGTGTTTTCTAATGAGTTTTGGGAAAGAAAATCAATCTGATATGAAAGAATATTTTGTGTGGAAATCGTTGGTAATTATTTACGTTATTACAGTCTCTATAATGAGTACCGTAGTCATGTAGGCTATTTCACGTGATGTGCAGAAAATTCATGCCTGGTAGAAGACTTGACACTGTAAGCATTCTATTCCTGTTCAAAATAGGAACTATCCGAGACTTTT
>JXXB01040530.1:0-23006 GCA_000956275.1 Anopheles koliensis | reverse complement strand
TTAAAAAATTGAAATAAAAAATAAATATTAAAAAATAAATAAACAATACACAGCGCGCCGACGGCTGTCTGCCCGAACAGCGGTACTCACTTGAAAGATGGAATCTTGTTTAATCGTATATATAAGAATATATATATCCCAAGAATTGAATTATTATTGTTTTTCATTTAAATGATTTTTTCCTCGTGGTGCTTTTGGGAACCTATATTTTTGACGGTTGTTTTGAGTTGTTCAGTTATCGAGCCAAAGGGCACGTTAAAAACGAGATTTTATTGATACGTTATGAAACACTCAGGTACTTTCTTCATATTTCTATTTGTAAACAACTTTTTACCCCAACCGGGTTTGGTTTGTAAATAAATCTGAAAACTCTGGTCGTTGTACTAAAGTGAAGTACGAATAGAAGGTTTTCCTATAAAAATACCAATATTGAAAAATAAAAAGAAAATTATTAATTACGATTAGTATCGTTACAGCCGCACATGTGTCAAATGCTTGCTCGCGGCTCGTTTAGTGTAATATATACACGGAGAAAGCTTGCCACGCACGAACTCAATTTTGTTTCACTTCGGGTGCTTTCGGTCAGGGTTTTCGGTGAAAGAAAACAATAGCGCCGTCGTTACATTTCAAGCAAGCGGGAAGATATTGGGCACGAAGCAACACCTTGGCTCAACATGACGCGCAATTTTCATTACATTATCGAAACCGGTACTATATAAAACAAATCAAACCCGATTAAATAAATTTAAATAAATCAAAACCCCGATTACGGTGTTATAAAATTGAAAACAAAAAAGGAAACAGAATTATGTCAATAAAAATCACAGCCTACCCGGGTGCCCGTTCTTGTGTCAGCTGTCAGATAACCGATCCGGGAAGATGTCTGAGCGACTGGGAGAGTGAGAGAGAAAGTGAGGATGCAGAGGGCAGGAGCGGATGCCGGAAAAGAGAATCGCATGCGTCGTTGCCGTCGTTGTCGTCGTCGTCGTCGCTGTCCGTTGCCGCACGTACATGAAGCCGGTCACGACGACAGGTTTTTGCAGCTCGCTCTAGGTGAAAAGCTCGTCGACCTGTCCGAATAGTTTTGTGCGTGTGCGTGTGTGTGTTGTGTGAGCCACTTCTGGCTGGCTGTGTGTTTGCGGTTGTGTTGGGACAGATAAAGGCCGAGGAAGCGCCCTGTGATAAGCGAGGCGGCTGCTTCCGCACGTGAACCGAGTCGATAGCGGCAGCATCCAGTTGAAGCAAAATGGCCGGCATTGGTACGGTGTTGGTGCTGGCGGTGCTGGTGGCGGTGGTTAGCGGCCATTCCGACACGACAAGCGTCCACCTCACGAAGGACAACTTCCAGACGGAGCTCGATGGCAACAACTACTTCGTGATGTTCTACGCACCCTGGTACGTGGAGGACCTGGCTGGGGTTTATTTATAACCGCGCGAGACGAGCCGCTCACGCTTTCTCTTTCTCGCTCGTTCCCATTCTGTCGCAGGTGTGATTACTGCAAGAAGCTCGCCCCGACGTGGGCTACGCTGGCGGAGGTGCGCAACGGGGCGCCGGATGGTATGGTGTCGATCGGGCGCGTCGACTGCACGACCGATGGCGATCTCTGCACGCAGCACGACGTCACCGGCTACCCGATGCTGAAGCTGTTCCGGAAGGGTTCGGCGTCCGGCGTGAAGTATCGCGGGCGGCGCGATCTCGCCGAGTTCAATGCGTTCCTGGACGAGCAGCTGGCCGTGGCCGGCTCGGCGGAGGTGGACGAGACGGAGCAGGAGCAGGATGCCGACGGCATCCCGACCCCACCGACACCCGCCACCCCGCTCACCGAGCTAACGGAGGACACGTTCGCGAAGCACGTCTCGGCCGGCAAGCACTTCGTCAAGTTCTACGCACCGTGGTGCGGTCACTGCACGAAGCTGGCCCCGACCTGGGAGGAGCTGGCCCGCAGCCTCGAGCACGAGCGGGACATCCGCGTGTCCAAAATCGACTGCACGCAGTACCGCCCGATCTGCACCGACTTCGAGGTGAAGGGCTACCCGACGCTGCTCTGGATCGAGGACGGCAAGAAGATCGAAAAGTACACCGGGCCGCGCACGCACGCCGACCTCAAGCAGTACGTCGCCAAAATGGCCGGCGGGCCAGCAGCAGCAGCAGCAGCAGGACGGGGAGGGAGCGGCGCCGGACAGCGCGAAACCGACGCTCGAGGGTGGCGCCGACCGGGACGACAACCGGTCGGTGGTGGTGCAACTGACCGACAGCGACTTTGCCGGCACGATCGCGCACGGCGTGACGGTGGTGAAGTTCTACGCGCCCTGGTGCGGCCACTGCATGCGGCTCGCCCCGACCTGGGAGCAGCTGGCGGAGAAGGTCGCCGGCAGGGAGGACGTGACGGTCGCGAAGGTGGACTGCACGGTCGACACGAACAAGGAGCTGTGCGGCGAGCAGGAGGTGAACGGCTACCCGACCGTCTTTCTCTACCGCGACGGCGAGAAGGTGACGGAGTACTACGGCCACCGGTCGCTCGACGATCTGCACGCGTTCGTGATGCAGCACGTGGACGGTGCTGGACGGGACGGGCACGACGAGCTGTAAAGAAGCCCCCGGCCGAGAGGGCCCCACTACGTGCATTTACCTTACTACGCTCACAGGCGTTTCTTTCGGACTCGATTCGGTGTTGTTGGTTCGTGCTGACAGGAAATAAAGAACGTGAATCCTTATGTTACGAAAACAGTATCTAGTGCCTTTTTCTGCAGAACAATGAAAGCCAATATTCACGTCAAAACCGTCAATTTTATTACATAAGTTAAATTGAGCACATTTTCATAGCTTTCTTCCGATTTTTATCGTGGGTTGTCTTGAAAAGAGCGAATTTCCGGTCGAAAACGCGCTATCTAGCCCGGACACATGGGTTGCTAGCCTTGAACCAGCGCCATCTACATGTCAGTGTGCGGAGCGATAGTTCGAGCGTTACTCACGCTATTCAACCGCAACGTCCTTGGACGATTGGAGCTCCTCAGCTATCAGCCAAGCGTACGGGAGTGTCTCCAAATCGCGCGTAAATCGGCCTGGCCGGGCCACAGTGACAAAGTGTACCAAGGCGATCGAGCGCGATTAGCTCGGAATCTCAGCTGCACTGACACGCTCCCGGTCGGCCGGAAAGCCACCATCGGGCGAAGAACATCCCGCACCGTGTGTGTGTGTGTGTGTGCCTCGATCGACACAACAATTGTGCCGAGCTGACGGTTTGCGGTTGCCCGAACGCGGCTCGGAAATGTGCACACATAATTGCCTGGCCTGGCTGCCTCGTATGCATACAAATCACTGCTCGATCGAGCGCCACGGCCTGAGCGAATCGAATCGTCGCCAATTGTGTCCAGCTTCGCCGAAGCAGCACGCGCGAGACGTTGCGGTTGGGGATTTTATTATTATTTTTTTTTAGGAAGGAGCGAGGGAAAGGCGAGACAGGCGGAGGGATCGAACTGCTAGACGGCTAGACATACGCACGTGTGCGCCATATTGGAATAAAAAAAAAAGAAAAAAACGTTGGTGACAGTGTCGCTTGCACCGATCGAATGTAAATAATATCCTCCAATTATCGCAATTAAACTAATTCGACTCCAAATAGGCGCGCGATTCGCCGACCCGGGCACTCGCCCGTTTCCGACAGATTTCGCGCTCTTGTCGCGTGCAAAAGCCCTTGGCTGGGTGCCGCCGGCTAATTGGGCCCTCCCCCCACTCACGCCCTCTTTCCCACCCACCCCGCTGGCTGCAGTCAATTTCGATTGCAGCGCTAAAATTGACCGCCATCATCAGCCGGCTAGGTTGTCACGAGCGTGCGGAGTATGACTTCGACAGGTTCACCCGTACTTGATTCGTTCGTTTGGGTGAAACTTTGTCCGTTTGTAAGCTTCTCGGAGGTGAGCTGAGTGGAGAAGTTACGGATGAAGATTTTGGAAAGACTCCAACGACATTAGCTGATGAAAAACACCCAAATTAGAGTGGT
This sequence comes from Anopheles koliensis, assembly GCA_000956275.1. Taxonomy (NCBI): domain Eukaryota; kingdom Metazoa; phylum Arthropoda; class Insecta; order Diptera; family Culicidae; genus Anopheles; species Anopheles koliensis. Next base: position 19,005 of record JXXB01040530.1, on the reverse strand, counting down.
TTAATCTCAACCAAAAGTCATCAACTCGTTATAATAATTGACTCATTAAAAAAAAACTGGGTCTAAGATTATGTCTATACGATAAAATCGCGCCCAAAATTGAGTGAGCTTCCCGATTCTAAAGCAAAATGCAAATCAAAGGTGGTGCCGTGAGAAATTGGAAAAGCGAACTCGCGCTTTCCAACAACCTATCGCGTTCACTTTTTTTCGCGCGTTTTTCAACGCATTTTTCCCTCGTCAAAGCTCTCCGCCCGAGCAAAGCGACACGCGATACGTACTTCCCGTTGGGTAAACAAATTGAATCAACTCACTTTACCACTTTAGCAACACTCCGGACCGGCGGACGGGTTCGGCAAGGGGAGAGAGCAAAAAAAAAGTAAATAAAAAAAATCACATGCAACTCACATGTTGCGAAAATGGTTCGGTTAAATGAATTTGCGTGCGAAAAGCGTGCGCCGGGACTCGAACGGTCGTCTAATAAATGTCGCTGTAAACTTATTAGCTACTTTGCCGGGGGGGACGGTCGAGGCTTGTGGCCGCCAAGAACGTCACGGGAGGAAACGGTCGCACCGGTTATGGATACCGGTGGATGCTTTTAGTCAATTAGTCACACGGTGCTGAGTGCGCCCGAAGACAAGAGGAGCATCCTCATCGTGTGTGTGCGTGTGCGTGTGTGTGTGTGTATGTGGTGACATTTTTCGAAAGTTGATTCAATTCTGCCGGGAGCGGCCGGGTTTGGTTCACTCGCTTCGCTTTTGCATACACGAGTTAGCAGTCGAAGGAGGCAAGGATCGTGCAAGGATGGTGGTGAGAGGAACACAAAAAACACAAAAAAAGGACTCTTGCAACACGTGTGCTCGTGAACGTGAAGAGTTCCTCCCGCCGGTTCGATTCCCTGCTCGGTGGAACGAAGTTTTGTGCGATACTTCTTTTTTTTATTGTTACTTCTCCCGCCTCCATACGGGCCACTTTACGTGCAGCCTCCGAAGTCGTTAAATTGATTAGCTATTTCATTGAATTTCCCGCGCCGTACGTTTCGAGTGGGCTTCGTTGCCCCTTTTTTGTTTTGTTTTGTTTTAGTATAGAGCCGAAAACGTCACCAAGGCAAAAAAGGAGTACAAAAAAAAACGGACAAGCAACACTAAAGCGAGCCAATCAATCGCGAATCCGACGAAAGTGACGTGCCTTTTAATGGTGTCAAACGGCGTCAATCGAGCATTAGGACCAAAAGCTAACTCACGTGTTCTGTTCCGAAAAGAACTAGTTCCATTTATGAACGGAACCATAAATGTTTTTATTTTTATTTGCCATCACTAGGGCACGGGGCTTTAACTTTAACATTTGTGCTCCATTGGAATATTTTTCGGTTGAAGAATCGGAATTCGGCGGTTATTTTAAGGCTTTCGGTTTTTTACTTTAACGATCTGCGCTGCGGAATGCGGCATTTTTCGGTCAATTGACTTCCCGCTGAGCCCGGCGCGTGCCACCAACAACATCCAACATGGCGGACGCTGGTTCTGGAGCAACCCGAGGAGCTAACTAGGCCAGCTGGACTCGCCTCGCAATGCGTGCTCTCGCTCGCACTCCGATTTTAATGGGTGGTGGTTTCCGGGCGTTTTATCCTTCCCGGGTTGCTCCACCGGTTTCAACAAAAAAAAAAAAAAAAAAACCATTTCCGGGTGCGATGCGGCCATCTCCCCCACGCGGCGTTTGATGTCACACGAAGCTCGAGAGGCAGCAGCTGGCGGAAAAATAAGAAGGAGAAAAAAGAGCAAAAAAAAAAAAAACAGACACGCAACCGATGAATCGTTGTCATTTTGCGAGGCGGGAAGGAGCAGGGCGGGTATCCATTTTCAAACATTTCTCCCGAGGCGCCCCGGGAGATGTAAGAATAAGATGCCGGGGCGGCCACCAAACCGACGGTGTTCGTCACTGCATGGATGGAGTGCAGCGAAATGAGTGTAATAAAAGCGGCCGGTGGTGCAGGATGATGCAAGCCCTAGATTCTTGCCGGGGGAGAGGTTTTTTTTTTTTATTTTGCCCCTTTTTTTTTTGCTCCCGCGAATGTTGCGAACGCTCGCTACATTATGCTGCCGTTATGAAAAGAGCCAAATGGAGAGCGATTTTCCGTTGGCCTCTACATAACCTGCTTCGGTGGGGGTGGGGTTTTAAAAAAAAAAAGAAGAAGAGAAAAAAAACATACCCTGCACCGGGTGGTAAACAAAACACGGGCACGAAACAAAGCACGCCCAGCTCCACAGGCGCAAAGGACACGCGGCGGAGAAGGCGCTGCTGCACCGCCGGGAATCCATTAACCAGATGAATAGCACCCGCGTGCGGCAATGGCCGGAGCACTTTACCTGGCTGTGCGATAACCGCTTGCCATCCCCCCGGGTTGCCACTTCCCCCACGCATCCTGTCAACCCTCCAGCGACGCCCATCAGCCTCATCATCAGCCCGTCCTTCGTCCTGCCGGGACCTTCCTTGGCCAGCAACAAACAAACAAATTCACCGAAAGACACGATGGAGCGGGAGCGGGGAATTTGAGGGACGAGAGATACGTAATCCTTTTCCCGGTGCATGCAAACAACACCGTAAGGATGAGCTGCACCCCACCTCCCCCTCCCCCCATTGCAAAATGGCGCTGATGCAGGGGCTTGAAGGAAATTATTTCCGATGCATCCTGCAGCTGCCCAAGTAAACATCGACAACAACAGCAACCGCACACACGTGTGACTGCTGCAGCAGCCGACGATGGCCTCGATTAGAACACTACCATTCCGTCCCAACCCTTTTACCCACCTTCCCCTCCCCTCCCCACCCTCCTACCACTATTTACGAGTGGCGCACGATTAACCGCTCTGGAGGTATTTAAAAATTTAAAATACCATTCTGCCGTTTGCCGTGAGGGCTTACGGTGCGGTTTCGGTTTCCCATCTGCTTTTTAAGGGTTTCCTTGTTTTTTTGCACAGTTTCTTTTTTTTTGCACAAATCTGGCGTGCGTCGAATTGAGCGAAGGGAAGCTGCAGTGTGGTTCATTTTCACCGAGCGCTAATCCTTTCACTTAAAGCTGCGATTTGATTTCTTATACTTTTTTATATTTTATTCTTTTTTTCCCGGGTCGATTCGACCGATCCTGGTCTTTTTTCCCTATTCGCTTCGTATTAGTTTTAGGACAGGAAAACTTTGCATTCCTCGAAATTCTTCGCTCGGCGCTCGCGACGCTCTGGAATGGGGTGAAAAGGTGAAAGTGCATCGGCGGAGCCCACTTAAAACACGAAATTAGCCCCAGCGATAGTGAGCTCTCCACCCCCACCCCTCCTCCCTGCGCTCACTCACACTGGTTTATGGAGCGATTGGCTTAAAGCTCACCCTTTGCTAAAAACCCCGCACCTCGCGGCGGGCAAATTATAGGAAGCGCATGCAAATCGGTCCAGCATTTTGAAGCAGCAATCTCGTCCCGTTTTTGAGGGTGGATTCGGAAACGAGCGGGGATGGGGATGGGCATGGTCACCCGCCTGGGAGCAAGAGCTGCACGGGCCCGATGAGTGGCTCGGGTAAGACTCGGTGCTGCCGAGCGATAGCTCGAACCCGATCGCACTGTATCGCACAGTGGGACGCTGGAGTCGGACCGGGGTGGACATGTATCGGGTCCTTTGAGACGAATAACATTTGCTTGAAGATTAACCGAACCAGATCAATTATCAATTTAACTTGAATCGAGGAAAAAATAATCCTTAATTAACTGAAAAATAATATGCAAAATATCAGTCTGCTAGTAACATTCCACCACATTTGCCCAGTGTGCGTCCCACGCCGATCCTAGACCGGATCGGTACACTCGGGCGCGGGCGGTAGCTAAGCACTCACGCCTAGGCAAGGTTGGGTGCGCGCTAGGAGCCAGATTCGTGTACCGGGCGGGATACTAGCGAGCCGCACAGTGGGCACTCGCGGCGACAATCGGCGACCGGGCATGAGTGGGCATGAGCATTCTGGTGAAGTATGAACCTAATTAATTGTATTTCCAAGCTATTTGCGCCACATATTTCGCGTGCTCCATAATTCGTTGCATTCGAAATGGAGTCTGTTGATGTCCTCCTTCTCCCTCCACCTGGGACGAGTTTTCCCAGGAAAGCAGCGGTTCTGCAGAATAATGGCTGAGAAGGGATTTCAACACGTCTGTTATTTCAGTAGGTCTGGAACTGTTTTCCCATGGCACGTTCTGGGTGCGTATACTTACACTGAAAACTTCTTCGCCTAAAGCACTACTTAGAATGTTCAAAAGCACGGCGGTTTTAGAAAAGTATTTTATCAGTCAGACATTTGCCATACATGAAGGAGAAAATATAACGAACCGCATTGGACCAGATTTTGTGTGCATCCATTTGTCCGAATTCGATAGCGTTTATCACTCGGCGAAAGAAAAATAACTCGCGCACTGGGGTGGAAGCAGTGCCTGGCAGGACAGTGACGTAGCAGATCAGAGATTTCGGCTTTTACTTCTGCAAATCGTATGTGAACACTACAAAAACAAACATGATGGAGCTATTTCGGATTGGTTTGTGAAAATTTTTAAAAAGTAACTAAATAAATTTATGTCCGATCTGGATTTCGTGTTACCGTGTCACTTTGTTGTGATTTTTCAGCTTAATGAAATATACTAAAGAATTCCTCAGAAGAAATCGCCAGAAATCACCCCCGGTTTGGAACCCACCGAAACGGAACGTTTCTTTTTGTCGCGTTATTTTTGGCATCCAGCGAATCGTCACCGCTGCCTGTGAGCGGCTGCAGCCGTGTGTTGGCAGCAGGCACCTCCAGCACGCAAACCAGCAGGGGAAACACACAGTCTCTACCCGTGTGTGCCATAGCAAGGTGACGCTGACTGGAGCGACGGTTCTGTGCGTCGGTGTTTTTCCGGTGTTGTTGCAGTTTTCGTCGCGTTTTGCGCCGACGACGACGTGTTCGCGCGTACGGTACGCTGCTCCTTGCGAGCGGATCAGGTCAGTGTGCCGAAGTGTTGGTGGTGTGAGACGCGGGCGGCTTGGAGGGGAGAAAAAAGTTACTTTGAGGAGGTGCAAAATCTCACATGGATCCACGGCGCGGGATCGTCCCGCGTTGAAGGATCGCGCCAAAATTTAAACATTCGTGTGGCTCTGTGCGGTCGTTTACAACTCAGGTGCATGTGCTGCTCCAAACATGAAAAGCAAGAAACAGTGTGTGTTTTGTGAGTTTCGGTGCGTATTGTTAGAATTTTTGGTTCTGAAGCTTGCCATAAAAAACAAAACAGGAAAAAAAACGTGTCGGGAGCGTGTTGGAAGCGCCGGAAGGGTGCGGGAGGGAAAAAAAAACCCGGTAGAGACGGCCCGGTACCGCAAAAGGAACTCACCTCCTCCGACACAAAATGCCGGGGCGATGGGAATAAAAATCGCCTAAAATGGCAGTCTAATGTGAGTGGTGGTTCGGCGGTTCAGTAGAGAGTAGATGTAAAAACGATAAAGAAAATCAAACGCACACCGCAATCAAGCCAGTTTGCTACAACACACATGCTAGACCGTGTGTACTACACCACGCGCACACCACGGCTCAAGTAGTCCCCGAGTCAACCGAACCGAACCGAACCCGCAGTTTGCAAATCGAAGATCACGAAAAAAAAAGCTTCGACGACAAGAACCGGGCCTTCGGCGGGGAAACTGCACACGGGAGGGAACTCTTCTTTCTCATTCCTCATTTGCTGCTCCGTGAGCGTGTCTGAGCGCTTACACGATCGGCCGATCAGCACGACGATAATGCTGGTGGGTTTTTTTTTCGGTGCTCGTGCTATTATCGGAGCCTGTGCAGGTGAAAGTGTGTGCCTGATCGTCCGATCGCTTTCGCTAGCTAGGGCGGCTCTCGGTTTGGTTTCGGTGTGTGCGTCTAGCACGCAGGCTCTGGTGCAGATCTGGCTTCTATTTACAAAACTGTTTCACCGATCGGGAAGCGACGAAAGATGTGGTGAAGGTTTCGTATCGCTTTTTTCGTTTACTTTTTTTTTTTTGGTCCCACTAAACCCGTCGGCGCTGTTGTTCGTGGCAGTGATTTTTTTTGTGGCCCCGTAAACGTGGGCATTTCGTCAAGCGGAGGTAAATATTTGGGAGCAAACTTTTAAGGGCTGCTGCATTCCTTGGTCAGATTTTTCCACCGGCTGACGTCAAACACCAGGCGTCTCCAGGGTCGCTGAGCAAGGGGAAGAAGGGGTTTTTGGACCTTTTCGGTTCGATTTTTTTTTCGTTTCATTCTCCGTCGGTTTTATTCACCAACATCTCCAAGCCAATCGCAACGTCGGTGTGATCAACACGTGTCAATTTTCGCGTCCTCGCTCCCGCCCCTCCCCACAAAACAGGCGTCCCTACGATCACGATCAAACCAATCAAACGAATTGCCGTCGTCCTGCTCGGCGCTAGAACGCTAGAAAACAAGATAAACGGCACAATCAAACCGGCGGTGGCTCTGTTTCTATACATTTTTGGCTGAATCTCAACGTCCAAAACAAAAAAAAAAAACGTGTCCGTTAAATCGTGGAAAACCCTACAATCAACCGTAAGCTGGAGCGGAAAGATTGAAAAGCCATCAGCAAGGTAGGTCCTTTAATACCCTTATCTTGTTTGTGTTGAAGTAATACCGTACAAAACGCACCTTCAACCCGCAAGTGTTTCCGTTCTCGGTACATAAGCCGCCCTTTAGACTTACAGCGGGTTATCGTTTTCTTTTATTTTAAGAATAAAAATTTCGATTTTTTTCTTTCGCTAGGATTGATTACTGTGCTGTGCTCGGTAATTTAATACGGATAACTAAGCTTTTGACCGTGGGTAATAAATGTGTTTGCTGGAAATGGTTTTTCTACTCTCAAAATAGTCTTATCTTTCCTCATAATCGCGAAATTTGTCGAGCAAAATATATAACCAGAATTATTTTCAACTACTGTTTTGCTAGAAATGGACACTAGCTGCGTAGGTTGTGTGTGTATTTCGAAAGTAAACCTACATTTTAAAACAGCCTTTGATGTTTGATGCCAAATAACATGAAAATAGCATCCAGGAAGGACCAAAAGTGATTGACTAGAAGCTAACATTTCTTTGGCAAGAGCGTTAACTTGTAAAAACAAGCGCCTTCAAGTATGGAAAACCGATTCGAAAAGTTTGTTTTTGCACTTTTGCTAGTATGTTCTCGTTAAAATTTATCATTTACTCGCATTCGTATTTATCACAAATTTGGATTTCTCCATACCAATTTTAGAAACCATTATTATTTAGAAGAGGTTTTCATCATTCAATGATTTATTAAAATTCCATTAAATTACCCATATCTAGCCTTATTAAGTTGCGAAGCAATCTGTATCCTCAGATAGCATACTTGCAGGCTACTAGAGCAATCCGACGCTCCTCGACCCCCGAAAGTATGCAATGTGCACAGCACAAGCACTTTACTTGCCCGTTGCTCGCTGTGGGCGAGGTTCATTTGCAACGTTTCAGCTTTCATTCCTGCCAAAACGCTGCGAGCAAATGTGAACCGAACTAAAAATGGATTTATTCTTATTGTTGTGTATGTGTGGGTGCATACATGCACGAGAGCCCTCCGGGACACAATATGCACACAATGAGGCGGCCCGCGCGCGCTCTTTCATCCATCATCCATCAAAGCGCTTCGCTGTCGTTCGTGGCCGGGGGTGGTGGTTTTTTCTTTTTACTTTTCCCACCGCCCGTGCGATCCGAAACTTTTCCGCGGATGGGCCGGCGGCAGGATAAAAAACTTCTTCTTCTCGGTGAATTTTTCGCGGGCCCGAGGCGAGGCGGCGAGCGGTGCGAGAGCGTGACATGCTTTCTGAGGGCGTGCAGCCCAAGAAGCAAAGAAAAAGTGATAGCTTGTAATAATGAATATATAATCCGGCAATTTTACTAATAGAAAGGAGCGCGACTGGCGAGCGTAATATTGTAGGCGGGTCGCCAAAGAAGCCGAACATCGGGCGCAGTTTCGGGTTGCTGGTCCGTTGCGGCAAACGGAAAATGTCACGGCGTAAAGAACAATTTGTGGCACGTTTTGCTTAGTTCATCGGTCACTGTGTTTATGAGGCTGGCGGTTGGCCGTCCTTGTATCCTTTTTTTTCGTACACTCTGCGAGTGCGTCACACAAATGTTTGACGCTCGAAAGGAGCGCCCTTGGTAAAAAAAAAAATGGAGCATATAGAACGCGAGCGGCGCGGGCGTAGATATTGGCAACCATTTGTAGGGATTGCGATCTCGACACGTGTATCTGTGAGTGTGTAATTCGCAAACGGTGGTCCGAAGTCTACCAGAAGGGGGAAAAAATTACATTCCGGTGAAAAAAATTTCCGTTCGATTTTCCCACCGCACCTGGCCCACGCAAGAACGCAACAATAATAAAAAACAATAACAACAACCCCATTCGGTTTTCGGTTTAAAGCGCACCGATTGCACGGGTTTTATGTGTGGGATGTTTCGGGGTAAGCTAACGGTCCGGACGGTTGGTGCAAATGGTTGGGCCCATTCATGCTAAATATTCCGCACATATTCACATAATTGGTGGGCGGTGTGTTTGTGTGTGTGGGATTTTCGCTGATGTTGTGGGGAGCGGGAGCGAGAAGCAGAAACCGAACATTGTTCGGTGGTGCGTTTTACGTTCGATTTGTGCCGTTTCCAAAGGCTCGATAGCCCACGCCCGCAATGAACGGTTTGTGGCCGCCAAAACGCCCGTATGTATGCAAACGAATGCAGGAGAAAACGCTGGTAAATTGTGGTTCGATCGAGCGTTGTGCGATTAGATAGCTAGCAAGCGCATCAGGACTCGAACTGGGGGAAAAAAATATAATCCCATATTTATGTTCTATTTATGTTAGCCTACGTTAGAAAACGTTGTGCGTTTCTGTTGTTTTTTTTCATGAACATCTTCAATCAAACTAGCGTACTAAATACGACTTAAACTTCAAAAATCCTCAAAAGTAATAACACACGCTGTCAAACGGTTTGCGAACCGCTTATTTACCCCATCTGCTGGCTCCTCGCAACGACGAGCAAAGCGTTCCAGCGAATCCAGACCCTCGCTCGCGGCTCAATATTCGCGATGGAACGAGATCGCAACCTCGGCACGGATGATGATTTAGATGGTGGAAGCCTGGCCTGGCTACGACAGTAGCGATTGTGACCTAAACAGTGTGAGTGTATGTGTGTGTGTGTGCGGTTAAAGATACGGCCCGGGCCCGATATGGTTCGTTCTAGGGTTCCAGGCGATTATTTTTTCTCTCCCTCTTTTTTTTATGGGCCGTCGTAAAGTTGTTTCGCAAAATGACCAATATTTGTGCCACGTGTGAAAAAGCGATAAACATAAATTTATGCACTTGCGCGTCTCGCTTTGCGGCCGTTCCGGTTTCCCGACCTCCCACTGCCCTCCCAACCTCCCCCTCTCCCTCACCACCGGAGGATCGATATGTGTCCGGGCCCTACACCTGCGGCTCGAGGGCTGATCGTTTGCGAGCGTTTTTATTATCGTAAAACGCGTACCGATGGGTGTCTTTTCGGTTGCCTCTGTCTCCGGTGCGACTTTTTTTTCGAATCGGAGATGGTCTTGCGTTTTCTTCTGCCGGGGTAAAGGCAAAAACTTTATCTATTTCGATAACGCCCGGAAACGTATCGTAATCACTAAAATCGGGCCGCTATTGATGGGTGGGCGTACGCGCATTGCTGGGTAACGTATGTCGTTTTGTTTGTGTTTTTGTTTCTTTTTTCCCTACCGCTCCATCACTGAAAGATCCATTTTCTACACGGTTTCTACGCTGACGCGAACGTTCTGGACGTGGGAGATTTTTTTCCCTTCACAGAAACTAACTATGGCCCAAACAGATGGACAGTTTTCATGTTTCGGATAAAGCTCTTACTAAAGCCAAAAGCATTAGGTTGGGAAAACATTTCGCAGTATGCTTGAGAAGTATTTTTTCAACATTTTTTTGTAAATTTAGTTTTTTTTCGCATGAGAATTCTGAGAATTTTATTAGCCTTTTCTCCCCAAAAAATCAACTTTCCGTCGTCGAATTTTGGCATTTTGACGCTGCTGCTACAATCCAAATGTTGACAGCATAAAAAAAAAGATAAAAATCGTTCCTTTTTCCCAATTTTGTATGCCCATTTGCTCCAATTGAGCCCAATTCGTTTAAATGTTTTTAGGGGAAGCGAACCAGAAAAAAACCAAAAACAACAGGAAAGCAAGAACGGAACAAACCGTTGGTGCCCAAGATCCGAGATTGAGATTGATCGCCAGCAATAGGGTGCAAATCGGGAGGGAAAAGATTTGTTTTTATGCGTATTCCGCGTGCGTTTCCTTGCGCCTCGAGAAGTTCGGGTAATGAGCAGAAATGGCCCATCCGTACCCTGGCCCTGTCAGTATCGATCACGATTAACTGGCAAACTTGTGTAGCGCACAAATTTTGTACCCACTCCCGTGTCGCCAAACATTCCGGCGCTTCGCCGAAAAGGGCCGCCTCGGGGGGGAAAATACGAACCACGCAAAAAACGGAGCTAGTAGATAATTTATTAAAATGCAAAACAAAAAAAAAACGATAATAACCAAAGCAAACGTGCGAACCCGCCGTGCCGCGCGGCAGCGACCAAAGTTTGGTTTCGGTGCGCGACAAAACTTTGCGATTAGGGCTTGATGGTGGATTTAAAGTGACAGAAGTGCGTTAAACAAGCGGAACCAAAAACCGCCACTTGGTGGATAGAGAGTGAGAGGGAGCGGGGAACTAAAAAAATCATGAAGCAACAAATAAACCCCGTCCCGGGTGTCCCCCGAGTGAAGTTGAGATTTGCGAAATTCTCTGGTTTTTTTTTTGCCTTCCTCGAGCCCAGGGTAAACGCAACAACAGGGACGGATAATTTATTGACCTATCGGGAAGTGAGCCGGTGCTTGGGGATGGCTCACATCCGCACGCACTTCACTCCCCACGGACTCCCGGATGGGAGTGTGCAGGATACACATCCGCCCGATTGGAAGCCGTTTGGTGGATTGAAAAGTACCCGAAAAAAGGGCGATGGTGGCAAATAAAGCCTTACGAAGCGCGTTGGTGAAGTGCCCGTTGCATACCTTCTGGCGCAGAAATGTAAAGTCAACCTTACTATCTGTGCCTTAAGATATTTTTGTGAACGTAGTAGTCCAGACCATTTCTCTCCTCCATCTTTCTCTCTCAACTCGAGCACATCTTATTCTTCCACCACACTCTACGCGCGACTTATCCATCTGCTTTGCCAAGATGGCGCCACTGTATGCGAGTTGATTTTTTTGTCGCTTGTACGTTTGCTCCGTTTCGCTCGGAAAGTAATACTTGCAAGTCAGAGGCCGCATTCCAAGCTCGCACAGTACGAGCGAGCTTAGGGCGCTTTAGGGCTGGTGTAAAGTACAGCAAACAAAAAAAAATAAAATAAACAGGAACAGAAACAAAAAAAGCCTTCCACCGACCAAACAACACGAAACAAAAAAAAGTACTTTTGGCCAAGTAAGCCGCTGCAGGAGATACAAACAAAAAAAAAACGAAAATAAAAAAGTGTGCATGTGTTGGTAAGTGTGCAATGGATTCTAATAAAACTGTGCGATGATTTAGCTGAATTGCGCCGCGACTGGCGATGAGCGAGCGAGAGGTGTTTTTTGGGGAGGCAGCTTTTAAGGAACCCGTCGATCTGCTGCTTGCGGTCGAAAGGAGCACCGGAAGCGAGTTATGAGGCTAGGTATATTTTGGCCTAGGCACGGCCGTGTACGAGCTAAGCGCGGCTTGTCGAGTGTGGCGACCACCCCCGTACTTCTAGCGTGCAAGAGAGAAAGGGCGAAAGAGCGATAGAGAGCCGTGGGGAGACAAAAAAACAACGTAACAAAAATCCTGCTGGTGCAGATCGTTCGGTCGCTCGTAAAACCTTAAACTCTGTCACGATTCATTCGATCCAGGTGAGATTAAAAGCAGCGTAGGAGGGAGCGCCGGCTGCGGGAGGAAATGCGGAGAACGCAGCAGGCAAAGCCCGGTGCTTGCAAATGGTGTTCGTACGGAGCGACGGAGCGACGGAGCGACGAAGCGACGAAGCGACGAAGCTCCGATCACAGCGCTCGTTCGTGTGCCGAAAACTTTGCCGCAGCTGTGCGACACTGCTGGTGATACTGCTGGTGGTGGTGGTGGTGTTGGTGGCACCCCGACCCGATACCGAACCGTGTGTCCGACTGACAATTCGAGCACGAACTCGTCTCCCCTCCGGAGCCTGTGCTGCCTTGCTGCTCGCGCTCGCTCACAGACGCAAACACACGCGTCGCACAAAACTATTCGGAAACGCTCGGGTTTCCGGGCTGGGATCCCACGGGCGGGGAGCCGACGAGTCCAACTTTGCAAGTACCACCACCACCGCTCGGGCACTCTCCGCCCCGTTGCAAAGTTGCTCCTCACCATCCCACCGTGCCTTTTATCAGTGCCCAGTGTTCGAGCGTTTCGGCGGAGCAGGAGCAAAAAGATCCTGGATAGAGCGAAGCAACAACTTTGCGTGTGCAATAATCCCGCAGGTCGCAAGAACTTTCTGCTGCTGCTGCTGCTGCTGCTACCGGGCCGGGTTAGAGATTCGCCGTCTGTCAGGTTCGCGTTGCACGGCGTTGTCCGCACATTTATTTTTTATCCGCTTTTTTTTCCGCCCCGCCATCGCTCCTCCACGGGCACGGGGAAACGATTCAATCCGAGTTTTGTGTAACTATTAAGACATCAGGCGTCCTTAGTACTCCATACCGTCCGTAATGGACGATCGTGTTCGTTAGAACGTTCGCTAGATTGTACTGTAAGGTGAGCTGATAACCTTCAGTGGAGTCGATTACTTCAGTCTAGTTTTCATCTTTCGGCTTCGAGTTATTAACTGCACTGTCAAAGACAGGTTTTTTTGTACCAATTTCAATAACTTACAGCTTTTGTTTACTGCTCGCTGGCAGCTTTAACGTGCTCTCGAAGCTAGATTTCGTTGGAAATAACCTCTCGCGGCGTCCCGCAGCGGATCAGAACTTGGTCGTACTTCACAAGCCGGCAAGCAAGGCCCAGAAGCCAGCTGCAGCGCACGAAATCCTTCCGAAAACTGTACGCGCCGTGTAGTGTTCGCTAGCTCCCGCGGTAGGCCACCAGCAGCCAACGCCAAAATCCTGTTCAAAAACAAAACATGGCCGCCGGTTGAGGTTGGGCGGAAACGAAACCGGAGGCTTGCGGATGATCCTTGCGGCACACTTCGGCAAACTACAAGGCGCTACCCACTTTGATCAGCGATGTTTTGTGATCGCGAAAGCGCAGCGTCTTCGCTTTCGAGAAGGACCCGAGGCGGCCTTTGTGGTGTGTTTTATTCTCGTTTTTTTTTTGTGCCAACCATCCCTTTCTGGTGCGGATTTGGCGGGACCATTGAAAACCGACGCTCCGTTCTCGCCTCGGTGAGGAGAGGAACGGTGTGCTTTAAGATTTGTCCGGAGCGAAACGCGCATTTTGTACGTACCTTTGCGCGGAGCAAGCAAGACGGGGTTCATTTATTCGAAAGCCGCCTCCCACCATCGGAGTCGTTTCGTAAAAAAAAAGAAAAAAAACCCTTCACGAACAGAGGAGCGGAGAAAAGTTAGGAAAAAAACCGGAAAAAATACGCCCGGGTGTGAAAATTTCAATCCCCACGTGAAACCGTTTAACGTCAAAACCGTACCGTGCTGGCAAACCCACTTGAAACCACGGTCCCGAGTGTGTGGTTCCGGGTGTGCGCGGCTGGTGTGGGATGCCTTGGGACAGGCATCCTGCTCCTGACAGTGCTACCGATTTTCGCCACAAAATAATAATAATAACACGCAGCAAGGGCAGGGGGAAAGTCGAAATCGACGCCTCTCCATGTCACACTGGCGCACTGGTAAGCCCACCGAAACAGAACGCCTCCCTTTGACAGGCTTCCGTATGCCGTATGCTTTTTTTTTCTAGCGTAGCTTGGAAAGGGTCGCGGCATAACGAGCCCAAGATGGAGATCCGCCCGACGTGACGACAAAGAAACGACCAAAACTCGTACTCTTTTCATTCACCACACACACACACACAGACAGGCCGGTGTACAATCACAGCCACGACTGCTACGGGGGCTTTGCGAAGTCATCGCTAATCTGCTATCATCGTCACCTCCCCGTGGATTAGTTTCCGCCCACCGTTTGGACGCTTCGTCCTTGCGTTTCTTCCCAAAAACGGGGCAGAAAGCAAACACAAAAAAAAAGCATATGTGTCGACGCCTCGGCGAACGTCATTAGTGGGAGATTAGTGGCCGGATGGCCTGCAAACGCCCAGTAAACGCACCTGACACACTCAATTAAGGCGCCCGGAGACGGGCCAAACCTCTAGTTTTGGGTTCGCCATTGGGCGTCTCATTAAGGGCGGACGATCCCGAAACCCGGACGATGGGCCAGATGGGTTAGAACGTTTTCGGCACGCGGCTGACGAGCCCTGGGTTCGGTTTCGTTTCGCGTTTCGGGCGTTATCGGTTGGTCCTGGAGATTCGGGGAAGTTTGAACACCAGGACATTTGATTTGATTTTGTATTTAGACATTCAACGGGGCAAAGAACAAAAAAGCTGAAACGCCAAGCGACAGAGAAATGTGTTTAAACGAATTCCAAAACTTCGTTTGTGTTTAATGCTCCAAGTTTGACGATTGCCCAGGAAGGACATCAGCTAGGACATTGCTCTTGGAATGGAGCACCGTTGTGGATGTGTCAAACCCGCCGTGTACCCGGCGGAAAGACACGCGTGTCACCCGGGGTGAGCAGCTTAATGTCATTTTCTGTTGCAAATTTAACGCTTCCTTCATCGCCGCTGTTGGAGGAGTCGGAGGAGTCCATAGCTCCCATCTTCGCCCTCGGACCAATCGGGTCCCGGCACGGGTCCGGGTACGTTTGGCCACTAATTGGAAACGCCCTTGCCACTAGCTCGCCCGGATTTGGTGAACCGAATGATGACGAATTCCAGCAAATTAGTCCGACATTGCGTTGGGATATGGGACGCGGCCGGCCGTCAAAATTTAAATAATTTGCGCCCTAAATTACCTGCGCCCGGGACCAGGCTTTTCGGGGCGTGGGGGAGGGTTATAATTTTGGGACGCGTCGGTGTGTGTTAAATCAAATCCCCCGGGGAGCCGAGATCCGGGAAGGTTTCGTTCGGGCCGGTGAAATTGAATTGCCGTTGCGGCCGAAGTCCGCATGGGTCCGAATGGGTCCGAATGGGTCGTTACCATTTTTTTTTTCAATTTTTCACCGGTTGAGCCACCTAACGAAGAAGGAGATTAAATTAAAAGAGCTCCGCTCGGAGAACGTGCTGGATCGTCCTGGGTCCTGGAGCATCCCCGAGGATTACGGTGGTGCATGCAGTTTAGACGCTACTTATACGCAACACCTCGTGCGTTATTCATTAAGCATTCGGCGGGGGTTTTCGGGGGTTTTGTTTCCCCGCCTCACCAGGCGCACCGACCGCAAGCCACCTCAGGCGTTAAATGGCGCGAATGGCGGCCGCAGTGGCAAGAAACAGCGCAAAAACGCACCCGCGTAACAGAACGCCGGCCCGGGCGTGTCGGCTTACGCGGGCGTGTGGACAACGAGGCGTGCGCCCACGGGGATTAGTTTTGAAATCCGATCGACCGTTCGGACCCGGCAACGGTGCGGAACACGCCCGGTGTGACGCGACTGACCACGGCCACGGCTCGGTAACCGATCCGACCCGGTTTCCTCTTACGCACCACGGGCTTAACAACATTATTTCAATTACGCACCGGAAAGCGGGCGGGGGAGATGTAGCTCCCTGGTGCCTCGTACCCTCACCGGTACCTAAAAAGTCTTGAGTACTCATGCAGCACGCGTTGCGACACAACCCATCCCAGGAAGGTCCGCCAGTTCCTCCCTAAAATGGACACATTTTCGCCGTAAAAAAAAACCCTTGCGGCCCCGTCGAAACTGAAAGCAAACGAGGTCCGTTTTTCTCGCTCCCAAAAGTCCGGACTTGGGCGAGGAGATGGTCCGGGCCTCGGTCGACCGGCGGCACCGCGGGTCCCACTGTTTGTTTGTTTGCGTTTCATCTGATTGCCGAGTTCTGCTCCCTTTCTCCCACTCCTCGGGGCGGTCCTGGTCGGGAGAAGGTGGAAATTGTTTTCCGTCCCCTCCTCACCGTTTGCGAACTGTTTACCCTTCCTACCCACCCGGTGCCGTTGATTGGAGCGCTGTTGGGGAGGGAGAGTAGCGGACGAACTTCTAAATTAAGTTTTAAAAAAATAAACCGGGCCAAGCATTGGATTAATGGGCAGCTCGCCCGGTGCCGGAGGTGGCGACAAAAAAATAAAACGGTTGCCCGAGTTGCGGTGGGAGCGAGAAAACCTGCTCAAGCTCAAGACGCAAATATTTGCCCAGTTCGTTGGCTTTAGCGTTTCTCAGCTTGCCAGCAATCGTGGATGGGTGAGAATTCGGTCACTCACGATGTTTATTTTTAGTAACAAATCGTTCACTATCTCCAGGTTATCGAATTTCACTCAAAACGGAGCTTGTCAAAAAAAAAAAACGTGAAAATTCACTACCAGAGGTTGACAAATATTTGACAGCAGGTTGACAAGGGTTTGACAGTTACCACTAAGCGTAAACAAACCGAAAGCACGAAGTTGGCATAATGGCATAACTATTGCGTGACAGAGTGGTGATGGAAACGTCAGTGTGGGAACTCTTTCTACTCGTTTGCTTGTCTGCTTGTTTTGAACCGGTAGCTAGTTGTTTAAAATGTATTATTAATAAATGAAATTATTCAAACAATCAATGTGGCTGATTCTATCGCAAATTAAAATTCGAGAAAAATCTCCTCTCAAATTCCGAAGCGGGGAAGAATTTCCCCTCCCACAAAAATCGTCGGTAATTGAACGAGAATTGAACCCACACGCACCGAAAACCGGCTGCCCTACCTGTCCACTTAAGCTAGGCAGCTCCACGGGATCGCTCGATTTCGATTTCATTCGGCCCGCGCGGTAAGAATTCCTCGGAAAACCCTACCGGGCGGTTTATGCTCCTTGTTTTTTTTTTTTTTGGTCTCAAATTTAGGACTTACTTTTACCGAGAAGGAATATTTTAAGAGGCTTTGCTTCCGAGAAGGGTGCTTTGCCAGTATGGAGAGGAAAGGTGTGTGGGGATGGGAAAGGTAGCCAGGGCTGTAAACCTTTCCGTTTACGATTTAATTGGCAATCGGACACAATTCTGCTGCTGCTGCTGCTGCTGGCGGGTTTGCATTAATCTTCCTGCGGGTGGAAAGTCATCAGCCACCGGGCGAATCGAACGGTGAGTTATGAAAGTTAAAGCCATCCTGCCCATGCCTGCCATGCGCTGGTGCCGCGCAGCTCGCACGAATGAATGCTAAAAATGGTTCGCTTCGAAGAAAAACCGACGCCGCTACTTATCAGGCGCGTCACGCCGCTACCAATCGTGCTCTGCGGTTCTTGAAAGTGAAACTTTACTCCGCTGCTCGTGCCCCGGTGCCCGGCGGTACGGCAGCTAATTTATCGTGACCAGCGGAGGGCTATTTTTTTTTCACTCGGCCACCATTTCTCCACGCGGCCGGCCGTTCCGAATGGCGTGCCTTTCGCGGCCAGTGCCGAAAGTTATTGCTATTTTATTATCCATTCAGCACCCATGACGTGTGCGGCATTAGTCCCCGGTGGGTTCGCACGTCCGCGCACCAGCTAGTAGCGTGCGATAAGTGCGTAAACGTATACCACCGAAATGGTCGCAAAAGATAGGGCGCCTCCATCGATATTGCGCCGCCGGTTTCTTCCCCAACCGTTCGTTCGGGAGCGTGTTTTCTAACACTTACGGTTGACATTTACTCGAATGCGCCACCGAGCATACGTTGGAGGCCGCCCAAAAACGTCATTAAAATTGCGCATTTCCCGTACGCACGCGTCCGGCTCGAAGGACCAAATTCGAAAATGAATAAAAATTCATTTCCCTGTTTGTTGGCTGTTCCTCTCGATTTTTTTTTCCACTGACCACCCCTACTCTGCCACGATATTCAATTGACGCAATTTGAGGTGATGGCCTCCGCATCTCCCTCCCCACTCTACCTCCTTGGTTTTTCATTTGGTTTTGGTCCTTCGAACCGGATTGCGGCTGTGAAGCTACTAAACAGCTCGCAAAAAAAACCCCTCTGGCCTGCAATCGCGGTCAAACGTTCGTGCTCGCTAGAGATGACAGATCGCGCCTAGTGCCGGGTCGTCAGCCGTTTACGACCATTTCGTGCCCCTTGCCATGGCGGGCAGAGGGCATGGGGTTTTAATTGTTTTGCCTTTAAACCGGAGCGTATGTACGTGTGTGAGTGGTTCCAGTTTGAATTTAATAGCATTTTTCGCTCCGCCAGCGCTGGATAGCTCTAAACACCATCGTTTCAGTTCCCTCTCAAACTTCACGTTCCGCAGCAGCAGCAGCAGCACACATTAGATGCTAAAAATATTTCCAAGGAAAAGTGGTCGCTTTCGCAAGCTGGGGCAGCGAGGAGGGCGCGAAAAGCGAGGGACAACTCACTCACTTGGGAAATCGGAGCATCCTAGCCCTCGCGAACCCGCTCCGGTCCGAAACCCGGTCCGGTCGTCCGTTTCGGACAGTTGCGAGAAAAGTTGCTGCGACCGCCATTGCGTCGGGACGGGGACGGGGACGCGCCGAAGGAAGGCGAGTAACGAAGCAATTTATTTTTCAAAAAGTAATGAGAAAAGCGAAAGGACAGCAAATGTGCCGTACTGTCTGTACGGCTGTGCGTTTGTGTGTGTGTGTGTGTATGTGTGCCGTGTGAAATAAAACGGAAATAAAAGCTTAAACACCTTTTTATCTTTTCGGCCCTCCGGGTGGGCAAGGCGGGAACGGGGGTGGGCTGCGGCGGGAGGGCAGGTTAATAATCTAAAAAGGTGACATACGGAACGCTGCGA